>PVJA010007589.1:49734-67969 GCA_004027025.1 Myocastor coypus
AGACAGGGTCTCACTATGCAGTTGAGGCTGGCCTTGAGCTCACTTTTGTAGCCCAGGCTGGTCTCAAACTCACACCGATCCTCCTGCCTCAGCTTCCCGAGTGCTGGGATTACAGGCGTGCGCCACCACGCCCAGCACCAACAGTTGTTATAGGTTGATTTCTTTATGGTAGCCATTCTTTCTGGGGTGAAATCTAAGTGTTCTTTTAATTTACATTTCACAGATGGCCAGCGACGTGGAACTTTTTTTTCATGCATTTATAGGACTGTTGCATTTCTTCCTCTGAGAAGTGTGTGTTCATCTCGGATGCCCATTTCTGGACTGGGTCTTCTATTCCTACTTTGATGAATGTCTTTAATAATAAAAGAGTGTTGAATTTTGTCAAGTATTTTTCTTTCACCCACTTAAGAGAGTCGTATGGACATCTCCACAGCCCAGCATTATTCTGTAAATACGTTGTAGGGGCCAAGGATATAGCTCACGGCACAGCACCTGCCTGGTGCGCAGCAGGCCCCGAGTTTGACCGATTCCTCACACCCTCCCTCCCAAGTGTTGTGAGCTGCTTGCACAGGCCAAAGCACCACCAAAATTCACTAGTTTTTACTGAGCTTCAGCCATGTTCCATGAGGGCTGCAAGCCACTGGTTAATTTCCAGAGTTTTGAAAAAGTTGTAACAATTTTTGCAAGCTTTTGTAGAAGGACAAAGTTTTAAAGATGCTTAGGTTACTATTTTTACTGTCCTTTGGCATTTAATTTTGGGGAAATTTCATGACTATTTCTAACATCTGCTGAGTATTTTTGTGGGAATTTTTTTATTTTAAATATTTATTTATTTGGTACAGGGTCTTGCTACACAGATTGGACTCATAGTGATCCTCCTGTCTCAGCCTCCGATCCCTGGGATTATAGCCTTGCACCACCATGCTTGGTTTCAGTGGACTGCACAGTGCACGACTGGCATGGCATATGGTACTAGGAATCGAATCTGGGTCCTTGCACTTGTTAGGCAGGTGTTTAGATTACTGAGCTATCTCACTAGCCCTTTCTGTGGGAATTTAAATTTCTACTAGATATTTATTTTCTCTGGTCCTATTTAAATAATGTAGCTATAATTTTACTTCTAAAATATATTATTCCTTTTACTTTTTGGATATTTGCAATTAGCTATACTAAAGTTTCCCTTGTGCTATGAATAATTGAAATGGACTGATGAAATATAAGTATTTCTTACAGACATTATTGAGAAATATGAGATTATTCATAGTCACATCTATATGAAGAAAGGGTTATGGTTATTATTAGCAATGTATGTTCCACAATAAACCATGACACTTAGATAAAAATCTGTTATAATGTTATAATATGGGTGTTACAGATGTTAAGAAGAAAATCCTCTTTAAATCAATTTGCAAAATTAATAATCCTTTAATCTGGTATAATCTGCTCTGCCCTAACATGATAGCTAAAATCCTATGAAATTCCTCATCATGTAATAAATATAAAAGCACAACTAAAAACAATTATTTCATTGGAGAAAGGGACTTTGGCGGGTAAGTAGAGATAAAAGTTTAAAGTTCTCTGAGTTTAGTGATGGCTACAAATCTAAGAAACTTAAGTATTTATGTAATAGAGGCCAGCAATCCCCTTTAGATTTCTTAGATTTGTGGCTGTCACCAAATTTGTAACAAATTAGCTTTCGTATTTTCAGGTGTCTTCCTAGCCCAGCAAAGTCTCCTTGTGCTCCAGCTCATAGGTGTGGGAGGTAGCTGTGTGTGTGTGTGTGTGTGTGTGTGTGTGTGTGAGAGAGAGAGAGACAGACAGACAGACACACACACACACACACACACACACACACACTGAGGATGAATCTAGGGCCTTTGCAGTGAGTTCTATACCCAGCCCCTTTTTATTTAACAAGGTCTTGTTAAGTCACTAAATTGACCAAGCTGGCATGGAATTTATAGGTTTCTTACCTCAGCCTCCCACAGTGCTAGGATTACAGGTACAAATTACCACACCCAGCTAAGAATGACATTTCATATTAAAATTTATTTCCACTTCATTTTGGATAGTTGCTATTGGTATGTCTTTGAACATAAGGGTCCCTCTACAAACTTTAATCTGCTGTTAATCTGAATCACTGAACTTCTCATGTCAAACAGCATAGTTTTCCTACCAAGACAACGGAGCTGTACAGCCTCCACCTTTCTACACTTTTTAAACACATGCAGTACAGTTAACTGTGTTCATGTTTTGGCCAAAAAATTCTATTATTCTATAGATTATTCTGTTCACTTTCAGTCACGTTTTCCTACTTTTTTTGTATGCCGGGTGATATTCAGTTATATGCCAAAAATAATAAGCTTTATTTTGCTGAATATTAGGGTTTTTTTTGTTTTCGTTTTTGTTTTTTGGCAGGACCGGGGTTCAAACTCATGACCTTGTACTTGCTAGGCAGGCACTTGTGCCACGGAACTATCTCCCCAGCCCCTATTTTGCTGAATATCAGATTTTTAAATATTTTATTAATATCCTTGAGCTTTGTTCTGGGATGTGTTTACATTAATTGGCAATTATGATGCTTTTGAGGCTTGGTCATATGGCTTGGTAACCAGGCCAGAGAAGAGCTCAGTCTAGAGCTGTTTACTCCCTTCTGGTGAGGCAAGATTTTCTTGTATACTCTGACAAATTCCCTGCTAATTATACGTTCTCCCAATCTGGCTGGTGAAAGGCAGGCACTACTCACAACCCTTAGTGAGTGCCTGGCACTGTTCCTTCAAATCCCACCTGGCTCTGCTGCAGCCTTGGGCAGTGTCCTCAAGCTCCTTGGGGGACCCCAGTGGACACATCCAGAGCTGCTCTGAGAATCCCACCTCTGCAGAGTACTGTCCTGCAGGGGAGCTCACACTGGGCTTCCTGACTCTCAGCTCCATCTGATCAGCTGGGGTCCAATCTGAGAGGCCTTGCCTGGGACCCTCCCTGTGCCGTGGCTGGACACTCTCAGAAACAGGAGAGGGGACAAGTGCAATGCCATGCCAGCCGTTTGTCTGCTGCGAGAACTGCTGTCCTACACTGATAAAATATCCTAAAATCATGACTTTGTCTATCTCGTTTGCTTTCAGAGATGGAGGGTAAATCCACCCCCCACACACACTGCTCTAGATTGATGAGAAGTTCTGCATTTGAGTTTTATGTTTTTCTAAAGTCTAAAGAGGATCAAGTGGACATTTCTTTATAAAAATATGAACTGGAATGAGTCTAAAAGTTCTTTATTATTGTATACTGAGAACTTTTTTTTTTTTTTTTTTTTGAGATAGGGACACAGGGAGACAGGGTTATCCTATGCAGCTCAGGCTGGCCTCCAATTTATAGTGATTCTCCTACCTCAGCCTCCTGAATCCTGAAATTGGAAACCTTTACTTTTCTTTTCACTTACTTAAGTCACTGTATCCTGCATAACATTCATTCACACTGGCACGTTTTTAATGGAGGAAGCAAATTATCAGGCAGGTTACTATGGTACCAGAGTTCGGGCAACTGGTATAAATATAAGTTGTACAGTGGCAACTTCCTCCTCAAACTTGCAACTTCATACTTCATGAAATCTTCTGCATACCCTGAAATGTTTTCTTTCAAGTTTTATTACCTTTCTTTGAGGTGATGCAAGAATGGCAAGATCCTTAGTTACTCGCCTGAAATAAGCTTGTCCACTGGATGAACCAGTCTTGTACAACTGCAGGTCCCTGGTCATCCCCAACCTCCAGATGGCCCACTAGTGCGGGCTCACTATCAATATAAAACAAGTAGTAGAAGTAGTGTAAGAAGCCAAATAAAAGCTTTAGTCATTCTGGAGTGGATAGCGGGTAGCAGAATTCTGAAAAGGGCTGTAAAACTGGAAAGTCACACATGGAGGCAAGGTCAGTTGGGGCCACCTGCCCAGGAAAATAGTTCAATGGGGACCACAGAGTTGACAAGCTGGAACTTTGACTGAGTCTGGCCACAGCTGTTGGTCCTGACCATAAAGGGAACCGGACAAGGAGCAGAGGTGCTAATCTAAGGCAACAGTGCAAGGATCACCCAGAGCTTCACTCAGGAAGAAAGGCAAGCCAGTGGTGGCAGATGTCCCTAATCGCAGCAGCTGGGAGGCTGGGGCAGGAAGATTAGAAATTCAAGCCTATACTGCTAAGATAGGCTTGTTTCAAAATACCCAACCAAGTCAAACCACAACAAGAAAAGGCCAACCAACCAAATACAAAAGCAAAGAAGAAGGCTCACAAAGAATATCAGATTTAGTGACAGTGAAGACTTGGGCTTGTCATAAACTGCTAGAGGGCACAGCCATGCTGATACTGAACATGACCTGAGTGTACCAGACCCCAGTAGGAAACCTGGAGCCAGGCTCACACTGCACCTGGTGGTGCCTCCAGGCTCTGGAGCAGGCCTAACCAGTGGCAGTCACCACCTACTTGTTTCCTCCCACCTGTGCACTGATGCTGACCTGGAACCGGTTAAAGCTTTCAATCAGGTTTAAGTGATAATGCTGACGCCCCAGGTTCAGAGAGCAGTTCTGCTACAGGTGATGATAAGTATGTCTGTGAGCAGTGCCAGTGATGTGCTCCCCTAATTATTTAATTTCCCAGAAAGACTGGCTGAGGGAGTTCTTGTGCCACTTCTCTGTTCAACTGACTGACTTGGCGCATCACTGCTAAGCGAAGGTCAGGAAGGCCAGGGTCTCCTTAGGAATGAGAGAGAGAGAGAGAGAGAGAGAGAGAGAGAGAGAAGGGGGGTGAAGGGTGAAGCCTAAGTGTAGACCTACGGGAATTGCTTAAGTGCTTACAAATTCTGAGTCCCACCAAGGGCTAGTCCGGCTTGACTGTAATCAACTATTCTTAGGTAACCCATCTTACAGGACCAAATATTCTAAGTTTCTCTCGGTTTTTTCAATCCTACTCTATAATGCCAGATTTTCTAAAAGTTTCACTAGGTAAACTTTCCAAAATTAGAGACAGGGCTGGCAAGACGGTTCAGTGGTCTAAAGCAACAGCTTAGGAAAGCTTAGGCAACCACTGGGACCGAGGTCGATCCCTGGCACCACATGCTATGCCAGTCCCACCCCCAGGGCAAGGCCTTTGATTTCATTCACTGCCCTTACTTTTGAAACAATTCCAGAGTTGTCAGTATTCAAATGCTTTAACCTAGGTCTCTGTTATGGTTTGTGTATAGGTGTCCCCTCAAAGCCTCATGCAGTCATGGGGAGGCTTCTGGAATTTATAATTGATTATTGTGAAAATGGGTGCCGTACCTCCCCTGAGGAAGGTGATTTGCATTTCAACGTAAGGGAGGAAGAGAAGCTAGCTGCTTGAGCTGCTGCTACCTCTCTCCTGGTTGGTGCTCTTGCTCTTAGCTGCTTGCATGAAAGGTTGCCCTCTGCCATGTGCCTCTCTGCCTTGGAGCAGGCTGAATATGGACTGAAATCTCCAGTAACTGTGAGCTCAATAACCTTTCCTTCCCTCATTCTGTGTGCCAGTGATTTGTCTGAGCAACAAGAGAAGAGTAACCAAGACAGTCTCTTTACTGAAAATATGACAGTATTTTCCTTTTATGATGCAAACACAGAGTTCAAGCATAGAGAACGCAACACTATTTTAACTGCTTTTCTTTTTTCCCCTACCTGGAGACTAAGCTTACCAGGCAATAAGAAATACAAGATCTTGTTCATTGCTTGAGTTAAAGACCCTCAAGCTGCAATACAAACTTCCTTTTTCAAAAAATAAAAATGTATTTGGCACAGGGTCTCACTATTCACCTTCGACTCACAGTGATCTTCCTCTTTTCAGCCTCCCTAGTGTTGGGATTACAGGCATGTACCACCATGCCCGGACCGGGTCATTGGCTCAGTGTGCCCTTGTGGCGGGGCCTGGCCCAGCATGTGGAACCAGGGAGGAAATCCTGGTCCCTGCGATTGCCTAAGCAGGTGCTTAGTCCAAAACTTACGTATTTCTTCTACAATTTGTGGGTCACATTCTTTGTATTTTTCTACTTCTGCTTTAAGCTGTTCCCTTTGGTCCTGAAGTGAAGAAAGCTCTTTGGCTAGCATGGCTCGTTCTTCCTAAATTCAAAATATTTTATGCACAGTTAGGACAAAAAAAACCCATATGTTATAAAGTAATACAGTTTATAAACATTTCTTTTTTAAAAAATTAGTTTTATTTTATTTATTTATTTTTCTCTTGTTTCAGAACCTTTGTTTGTTTATTCACTCATTTTTATGGCTGGCTCAGCCCACCCCGAGGGCAGGGCTGGCGCAGCATGTGGCGCCGGGGATCGAACCGCGGTCCCTGAAGCCACCCAAGCTTTCGCAAGCATGCGCTTTAGACCATTGAGCCATCCCGCCAGGCCCAACATTTGATTTCTTATCCATGACATATATTAGGCTTTTTATATTAATATGTTTATATAGTCAGTGCTCCATATCTACAGATTCTGTGTTCACAGATTTAACCAACTATGGACTGAAAATACTCAAAACTAAATTTTTATCTCTATTAAACATATACCCTTTGTTCTTGTTATTTCCTAAACCTAGTATGCCATCTATTTACGTGGCATTTGCATCATACTAGGTTTTATAACCAATCTAGAGACTGTTCCAAGCCGCTGTGGAGCAAGTGGTGTTGGTGCGCTCCTACAGCCCAGCACTCTGTGAAGGCATGGCTCAAGTTGGCCTGGGAAACCCAGTGACTTAGTGAGAACCTATCTCAAAATAGAAAGATGCTGGGGAAGGTGCTCAGGGGAACATTCTAGGACTAATCCTCAGTAATGAAAACAGGCATAGGAGGGGATATGGAGAGGCGATCTGTGAATATTGTTCCACTGATAAGGACTTAGAGACCCCAGGCTAACTCCCCAGAGGATCCTGAAACAAAATGCTGGGCTCTAGGATGATTAAAAGCACCTACACAGTGTGGAGCAAGCTCAAGGCCTATCTTTCTTTGAAACCTCAAGCATCTTCTACGTATGTAAAAAAATAGGAATAAACATGTATAATAGGATGTTAACAAATACTTCAAGTTATGAATTATACCTGGAAGTCATAAAAAATGATGTGTCATCATGTATTTACTTATTTTTACTATTATGTTTGTATTTAGTACAGGGTCTATAGGGTATCACAACACAGACTGGACTCGTAGTGATCCTCCTGTTTTCAGCCTCCCAAGTGCTGGGATTACAGGTATATGCTAGCATACCGTCTCAAATGCTGTCTCTGCATCCCAATGGTGGGGCTGGCACACAACGCTGGGGATCAAACCCCAGTTGATGCACCTGCCTAAGTAGGTGCGTTAGTCTGCTGAGCTATCTAGCCAGCCCTTGTCATATATATTTTTTTAAAATTTAAAAAAAACATTTTTTTTTTGTGGGACCAGGGCTCAAACTCACAACTTTGCACTTGCCCAGCAGGCACTTGTGCCATGGAGCTACCGCCCAGCTCCAGCCCTTGTCATATATTAAAGAAAATAATTACAATTGAAAAACTTCACAGGATTACTTAATCTTGGAAGGCAGCTGTGCTGGGCACTATACTACTAACACAGACAGTTGGGTTTATTTTTGCAAATCATAGTTTATAGCAATTTTTCTTTAAGAAGTGTTCCAGATAATTTTTCTAAATTAACTTAAAGGATTATTAATTTTTATTAATATTTCAAGATACCAGAATTAACAGAATTATAGCTTGAGGCCTACCATTTTCCTTGAGAGTAAACTAGAATCAGTCTTTCAAATATATTATGGTTCAATGCACACCTTTTGGAATTGTTAGCTGCAGTTCTCCCTAACAGGTAGAAATCACAGTACTGGGAGTGTTCAATTAATAGTTGTGAAATCCAAAACACAAACCAAAACAAAAATCAAATGCTGAGAAGAGTATGTAAGAAAAGCCTGATGTAAAAATCAAAATCCACATGGCCCAAATGCAACTTAGGTTCCTCACTACCTGGTATTCTCATATTACCCTTTTCTTTCTTTTTTCTATTTTTTATTATTTGTGGTACTGGGGATCAAACACAGGACCTTGCGCTTGCCAGGCATGCACTTATGCTGCTGAGCTATCTCTCTGGCCCTGTATTATACTTCTAATTTGCCTTTTGCTATGCGCTTTGGTTGCAAAAGGAAGAAAAGCCCCTTTCGCTGGCATCCACAGAGGAGAAAGCATTCACGAGTGACAACAGGCCCAACAGAGCTCTCTGCAATGACGGAAATGTGCAGACTCACACTCCCTACAGCGTGCGCCTGCTGAGTATGTGAACCATGGCTCTGGTGACCAAGAAACTAAATTTAATTGTATCTTGACATAAACAGCTGCATAAGGCAGGCAGGTACCACAATAGCACAGCATGGATTTAGAAACGACTAGAATATAAGATAACGATCATCCTTCACCATCAACACTGCCCTATACAAGTGTCAAAAGGGGACAGAAGAGGCCAGAGAAAGGAGAAACAGCAGGGACAGCCCTGCACACGTCCCACAGAAGTCCCCTACTCAGAATTGATGTTATCTCAGTTACTGGCACTGGACCTTTGCAACAGGACCAAACCACTGTGCCTCTATTTCCCTAAGTGTAAAATGTGCATAGCAGTGCTACAGACTCTTGCGTGGACTCCTTAGTGCTGGTGGGATTAATAAACCTACAACATGCATGTGGGAAAGTGCTCACCTGGCTCAGAGAGCACAAGCCACATTCTTAGGACGGAGCCTCAGAGAGGGGCCAGGATTTCTAGAAATACATTGGCTGGCAAGACTTCACCTTCCTTAGGGGCTTTTCCAAATCACTACCTCCCTCACAGCCACAGTGTCCACCTAGCTCTGCTGGTTGGTTTTCCCCTGACGGTTCCGGGAGATTGAGTGACACTCAGTGGACGGGCTAATAGCTTCTGGGCATGCGTGCAGCACTATTTGTGGATAGTACTGCTGTAAGTTATTGCTGGTGTTTAAGAAGAGGGTCAAAAAAAAAAAAAAAAAAAAAAAGTCATAACTACTACAGTCAATGAAGAAATGATAACAGTTTGGGGCTGTGACCAGAATTTAATTTCCCTTGAACACGCTACAGAATTAGCATCTCCTAGGTCCACCAGACTGCACTGACCACCAGCCAAGCCCGTGACGGATCCCTCGCTATTGTGCAGCAAGGGCTCAGGTCCCTTTCTTTCATAACCAAGGGAAGCAGAAGCCCAGGGGAATAGCTTATTGGCCCATGTTGATTTCCAATCTAAAAAGAATTTTTTATAAATCCATTGTTGAGATAACAGTAGAAAGTGATTTTTTGAAAATCTCTATCATAATACTGTAAAATACACTGCATTTAAAAAATAAGTCCATGGGGCCCAGCAGGATGGCTCAGTGGTCTAAAGGGCCTGCTTGGGAAAGCTCAGGCGGCTGCAGGGACCACGGTTCGATCCCCGGCACCACATACTGTACCAGCCTTGCTCTCAGGGCAGGCTGAGCCGGCCATAAAAATAAATAAATAAACAAACAAAAGTTCTGAAACAAGAAAATAAATAAATAAATAAATAAAAATTCTTTAAAAAAATACAAAATAAGTCCAGGGGCTGGGGAGATCACTCAGTAGAATAAGTGCTTGCCTGGCAAGTGCAAGGGCCTGAGTTCAATCCCCGGCTCCACAAAAAAGTCTGTACTTATTTAAATAGAAAATGCTGTAAGGCCACAAAGATAGTAGCTCGTCATGTATAGTTTATGTGTCAAAAATTAAAAAAAAAAAAAAACCTTTAAAAAGTATAAATATCTAATAGGGCTTACGATGTACCAGATTTCTTCTAAATCTTAACTAGTTTAACCCACAAAATAATGCAGTAAAGTAGATTTTATTATTCCACATTTTACAACAGACAAAAATCAAGAACTTAGCAGATTTTGAAACTCAAGCTGCCTGACTCTAGGATTTACAGTTAAGTGTTCTACGTACATGTGTGTGCACCCACGCACAAGTGCACACTCCCACACTCTCTACCCAAGGCTGTCAAGCTACAGGACTGCTGCTGAAAAATCTATAGTGACAACTGGTGAATGCCACCAGGCCAAATATTCACATCCTGAGTCCTTCGATGTGATCTGCTCTCTCTGGTATCAAAGGTCCCTTCTCACCAGGAGTTCTGTTCTCTTACATGTCCATTTAGGGCTATCATTATTAAATATTGACAAACAGACAAACTTATGGTATCAAAAAAAAAAAAAAAAACTTACGGTATCACATCGGCCAATTTTTGCTTTTTCAATGCTTTTCTGTAGGGTTGCATGTTTTTGGTTTGCTTCAGACAACTACAAAATAAAAAACAACATGAGATGAACTTTTCGACATGAAGTTTATGCAGGCAAAATGGAACTTGTGTTGGGCCCAGCCCTAGTCCTCTCTCTCTCTCCCTCTCTGTCCCTCACACCACCCGTCCTAAATCAGACTAAATCAAGAACTAATTTTCTAATTTGAAAAGACACACAAACAAACATCACCCAAGGACAATGAATTACTGGAATAGGCTGAAAATCTTTTCAATATGTTCTTATCCTCCTCAGTCTTTTCTAGGTAGTTTCCATCTATTACATTCCCCACCTCAAGGACGGTGTGGTGGTACACGTTTATCATCTCAGCACGAGAACAGGCAAGAGGACTGCAAGTTGAAACCCAGCCTGAGAAGTTTGGAGATTTAGCGGGAATTTGTCTCAAAATAAAAAACACAAAGAGCAAAAGATGTATGTGTCTCAGACCATTTGTCTATAATGGCAAGACCATGAATTTGGTCGCTAGCACTATAAAAATAAAACAAAAATGAAAAAAACAAGTCTTGAAATCTTGATACAAGTTCTCTCCTCAAATTTCATTTCACTTTTGACTCAATTCTTTCTTTTACTTCCTTCCCTCTGTTTTTTTTTTTTTTTTTTTTTTGGTCTTTTGAGACGATCTCGCTGTGCAGTTCAGGCTTGCCCTGAGCTTACTTTGTAGCTCACAACAATGATGCTCGTGCCGCAGCCTCCCGAGTGCTGCGATTATAGGCATGCACTGCCAGGCCAGGCCCTTCCTCCCTCTCTTCCTTTCCAGTACTAGGGACTGGACATAGGAACTGTGTACTAAGCCACACCCCCAGGCCTTCTGTATTTCTAAAACCTGCCTCACTAAATTTCCCAGGCTGGGATCAAACTTCTGTTCCTCCTGCTTCTGACTCCTAGAGCACTGGATTCATAAGTGTGTGCAGCAGGCCTAATTTTAAACTGCTGCTTTGAATTTATGTCACTAATGGTCAATAATGAGTGTAATGCTAAAAGCTCAAGTACTTTATGGAGAACTTCACACTACATATTTTACTCAGAAAGGAAAAAAATCTTTCAGCCTTCTATTTTAAGTATGTTTTATGTACCTCAAAAGTGATGGGGGGGGGGGAGAAGTGATAAGGGTATTTTTGTCAGCTTAGAAAGTAAATAAATTATATGTGCAAATGGATTCAATAATACCAGCATAAAGAGACTACAGACAGAAATGCTTACTGGATATGACCAGGCCTGCCCCACAGTGGACTGGCTAAGGCCAGAGCCTAGTCCCTTCACAATTTGATTATTCTCCCCTGGGTGCATGACTAAATCACAGGAAATTCCTGACACTAAATTCCCTACCACATATTTGGCTATAAAGTAGTCAGAAACTCCACTGTTAACTGGATGAAAACCTCCTTAAAATCTGTTCTATACATTCCTCATTCTTAAGTTATAAACATTTACGAAATAAGTAAATGATTAGATGAATTTAATTTCTATTAGCTTTTAAGAAACTGAAACTTAATGACTTAAAACAGACAAGGCGAGTAATACTCAGATACCCTTTGGCTTCAAGTTCAGAAATGTTCCCTTCAAGACTTCGGTAGCTTCACCCCAGCCTGGGATACCTCACATTCCCTCATACACAGAGTGCTGTGAATTTGCTTTCGTATCAGTTCTTAAGTCACAGATCCTAATGTATAGCACGGCTGTGGTCTCTCAGCTAGGCCTAAGAGATGCCAGCATCACAGCAGCTATACCTCTGTGGAATGCACCTATCTTCCTAAAACAAACAAAACACAAACAAAAACAATTTATCCTTCAGAATTAATATCAGCTTTAAAGTCCTAAATTGATTTTTAAAATTATTTTATTTTTAATTTTTTTAAAGCCCTAAATTTAGCATCAAGATCTACTAGTTCTTTGTAACAAGGGTTCCTATTTATACAATAAAGCCCTGTTTAAAAAGTTAATATTCTACCTTGAAGGACTTACCTAAAATAATTAAAAATGAATATTACAAACTGGCCAGGCGTGGTGGCGCACACCTGTAATCCCAGCACTCGGGAGGCTGAGGCAGGAGGATTGGTGTGAGTTGAGACCAGCCTGGGCTACAAAAGTGAGCTCAAGGCCAGCCTGAACTGCATAGTGAGACCCTGCCTCAAAAAGACAAAACAAAACAAAAACAAAACCCAACAACAAAAAACAAACTGGCTGGCAACACTCCATCTTCCTTTGGGACTTTTCCAAAGGAAAAGAAGAAAAGGAATTTCTCAGGTAAGGCACGTACTTTTTTAGTATATGTGCTGCCGAAGCGAGCACATGGCACGTACTTTTTTTTATATTAAAAAATGTTTTAAAACAGACAAGGAAGGGCTAGCCAAAAGCTCAACAGATTAAAGCACCTGCAAGCAGGCGCAGGGGCTGGGGATTTGATCTTGGGCCTGCTGGGCAGGCGCCACTCCCATGGTGCACAGAGACAGCAAATGAGACTGGGCCTGGTGACACGTACCTGTAATCTCAGCTCTTGGGAGGCTGTAAACAGGTGGATCACTGAGGTTCAATCTAGTAATGAGACCCTAAACACCCTGTAGACCCTTCCCTCAAATATAAAAATCAATCAATCATCAATCAGACAGGGAGATATTACTAAAAAAGTTAACAATGATAGCTGTGGGATATATATCTTAATTGTACCAATGAAATATTTTTTTCAGGCATTATGTCTCTTTATGATTTATAATTTAAAAGCATTTGAAAGAGTTCATGCAGGAATTCCTTAATTCTGAAAACAGTCTCACATGTCCTGACTGTGATGCACTGCACGCCTAGTGACAGAAGAGGCACAAATGATGTTATCAGAGGAGAAGCTTCGGCTAATTATCCCAAGCGCTGAAATCATTTGCTTTCACTCAACAGTGAAAGATTCTTGGCTCGCTGTTCACTTCTTGAGATCTTGCCACTGGAAATCATAAGAGCAGCTCTTGTGAGGCGGCCTGTCCTATCAGTTCTTCGTCCTCTCAGCTACTAGAAGCACTACTGCTAACATCCCTAATATGCACTTTGGAATTAAGTCAAACCCAGGCCTCAGGAAGAAATGCTGAGATTTTTAGCCACAGAGCCTTAGTATCTCATTGCTGGGACACAATGCCTGATATCCACAATTTAAAGGAGATCATAGTTTGTAGAGGTTCAAGGCATAATCAGCTTGTGCCAATGCAGGGGGGCACAACAGGAGAAACAGTTCACAGCCTGGCATGACAGGCAGGCAGGGGGCAGCTAGCCTTGCTTCTTTCCCTTTTTATTCTCTCTAGGCTGGAAGCCTACTGGTTGGGGCCACCAGGGTGGGCCTTCCTCACACCCAGAGTGATGCTAGCCCAGTCATGGGCTGATCCAGTATCACGCTCAAGATTCAGTCAATCCCCAAAGTCCTACCTCTGAGCACATGAGGTCCTTGGGGACATGTACGGCCTATATACTGTGTCCCAGTGGGCCCTGAAGCTTGGCACGTATCAGGATAACTCTAAGGACTTGTTAAAACATTCGAGCTTCGGCATAGTAGAACTAGGGCGGGGCCCTAGAACTTGAATTTCTAACATGTTTCCAGGTGATGCCAAATCTTGCTGGTTGTAGTAACTTCAATTTTGAAAATTACTATTTCTTTGTAGTAACAAATTCAACTGAAATATGTGATACTCACATATGACAAAACATCTAGTTCATTAAGTTAAAAATGAATTATTGTTCCATACTGCAGCCTAAACCAGTAAAGAGCAATATATGGATCAAGGACTGAACTCAGGACCTTGAGCTTGGCAGGCAGGTGCTTATGACATTGAGCTAGCCCCTTGATTCTTAATATTTTTATTTATATTACTATTATTACTATTATTATTATTTTATAGTACCAGGGACTGAACTCAGGACCCTGGGCTTGCCAGGCAAGCGCTTATTCTACTGAGCTATCTCCCTGGCCCGATATTTTTATTTAGAAATATAAAAAAATCCACATTTGCAAAAATAAAAATGAGTTGGTTCCTTGCATTTTGAAAAGTTATACACCATAATCCTACTTTTGAAAACCTAACTCTTCCAGCAGATTTCTATAATATGAAACCAGACCCAACCAGTTAACCAGTAGCAACAAATCCACCCCCAAACTTGACTAATGTAAATAAAAACTCTTCAAAATCTATTAACTTAGAACAAAAAACAGCAGCTGTAAAATAACAAAAACTACCTATAATTAGTCAACAAACAAACAAACAGGATTTCATCTTTAGATCCGAGATCTGACACAATAATTCCTTTGAATGCAGGGCAGGCCACCTACTCCAGACACACAGGCCAGAGAAACAGAATGCCCATCTTTTCTAAATGGTGATTCCTTGATTGGAGGAGCTGCCTACTCACAGAAGAAACAGAACGGCGGATTCAAGCTGCCGGTATCAGAGTTCTGATTTGCCTTTTTTTTTGTTTAGAATTGGAGAGAATACCAGGTTTTCCTAGGTGGGAAAGAGCGTTACGGGGCAGGGAGTGAGGAAAGCAGTAAGGACAGCAAGGACCACCAGCTCAGCCGCTGCTGCACTGAAATTAATTACTATGTTGTGGAAAAATAGATTCTATGGTTTTGTCTATGCTTACAAAAGAATCTGCTTTGTATCTTTACGTATTTAAAGTCTTCTTACAATATCTACAACTTTAAAATTTACATTTTTAATGAAGGATGATAGTCTACTTAGCAACTGATCATGAACGGTGAATGCTCGAAAGACACAATGAGAGGGGAGCAATGTAATTGTCTCAAAATTGTAGAAACGCTAGATCAGTATTTCATAGTACGGATATTTACAATTATGCAAAAGAGATGGGACCATAGAATTTTTAATGACACTGAGGGATTCTCACAGAATAAAGCCAAGCTGGAAGCAAAACTATAACTCAGTGAGAACCTCTCCATGACAAACAGAAAGCAAAATTCAAAAAGCAACACCAGTTAAAGGGCAACAAATACATAAAATTTAAACAATAGTTATCTCTGAATTATGGAATATACTAACTTTTTAATATAATAAGAATATATAAATACTTCACAAAGGCTTGTTACAAGTAATATAACAAACACATGCTTGGTTTAAAAGACCTGAATCATGAGGCAGCATGTAAGAAAACCCCGTGCTCTCTCCAAAACCCTGTCCAGAGATGAGCTGAAACTCACTGCATGCACCCTTTGGCTTTACTCTTTTGTGTCCTGCTCAGACACGGATGAGAATGGATACACTTCAAAACACAGATGGGCTGTTCCTCTATGCGACACCTTGCAGCGTTCCATTTTCACAGAGATTTCCATGTTAGCAGAATTAGGTCTACCTCATTCTTTCAACACAAAAACAACAAAACAGCTTTATTTTCAGAGCAAATATGTACTGTTTTAGGTTCAGATCAAAATTATGTAGAAGACATAAAGATTTCTCATACCTCTCTGACCGTACACACACAGCCTTCCCAACTATGCTGTATTAAACTGTACATTGGCAATCCCTGAGCCCACACTGATGTCATTAGTCTATAGTCTACAATAGGATTTGTTCTTTGTGTTGTACACGGTTGCATGGGTTTGGCAAATGTACCTACCACACAGCGCATCACACAAGAGTGCCCTGAAATCCTCTGTGCCCCACCCACTCAGCCCTGCCTTCCTTCCCAAACCCTGCTCTCTGTGGTCTCCATTACCTGGCCTTTTCCAGCATGCGCACTGTAATCCTCAGTGCATATCCTGTTCACTCCAGCTTCTCACTGAGCAGTATGCTCTTACACTTTCTCTAGGACTTTTGTTACAGTGAAGTGTAGAGATTACTCAGCAGGTGAGTGTATATATGTGCATATATACAGCTTTGAAAAATATAATAAACAAAATCTAAAATTATGGTTGTTGCACCTTATCTACTTTTCGAAGAGTTAACACATAAAGAAGTCATAGCCATAAATAAATATAAACACTGGGAAATGTAAACGAGACTCCAAATCTGAACCAGATGAGATGCCAGTCTAGCTATCTGAATTGTGCCCTTGTGTCGAATGATTACAGTTATTTTTTAAACTTGTAAATTCATACAGCAGCCAGAGATGTTATTGATATTGAAATATAACTTATACTGACATGCTTTTAGGGGCAAAACAGGCCAAATAACTTGAAATTAAGGTTATTCGAGGAAATTAAAGATATGCATGATCTTGACACTGCCACCATCTGGTGGCATGGCATGGGAATTGTAGGTCTAGTTTTTGTGGAATAAATCTTTTCCAGGTTCGCTGATTGGCAGGGGAATATACTTTTGAAGAATGGCTGTCATGAACCTGTATCTCCTACAGGTCATGGAGGTGTCTGGGAATGGGACAGAGTTCGATACTCTAGGGTCAGCTTTTCAACCTTATCCACTACAAAGCTCCAACTGCCAAGAGGGATAATTCCTAGGAGGTTTTTGGAAGCTATCTTCCACCAAAGCTAAACTAATGTCCCATCATAAAAATTCATGAGTTTCCACAGTTCTGATATTAAGAATTGTAACTTTTTAATTGCTTAGTAATAAAAAGTTTATACTGTATTTGCTACATCTCCAATTTTGAGCCAATCTTTTAAAATGTCTATGCATTTAATTCTCGATTTTCCAGTCCCATGGAGAGATGTAATGAAAGCATTCAATTTGAAGGACCTAACTTTTGCGGGGCAGGGAGCAGGCAAGTCTTGCTAGCTACAGTGTCCAGGCTGGCCTTGACCTCCTGGACTTGCGCAATCCTCCTGCCTCAGGCTCTTCAGTAGATAGGGACACAGGCACAAGACATGGCATACAGATAGAGGGTATGACTTCAAAAGCACATGGTTATGGTTTGGCAGACCCTGACTCTCTTCCCATCCCTGTACTTGGAAATCAACCCAGGGCCTTTGCATGAGCGACATCCCAGCCTTTCTGTATTTTTAGTCAGGCTGGGCTCAAACGTGCACTCTTCTTGCCCCAGCCTCCCAGAGTCCTGGGATTACAATGTGTGCCACTATGTTCAGTTTCTTTCATTCTTAACAGGACTCCCACTTTGTTCAAATTAGAGATGCAATGTGCTCAGGAAGAATGGGTCCCTTTGCAGAGCATAAACTATGTTCACTTAGTTCCCACCAGTGTGTGCACTGGCAGCGTAACTCAAACCCAACTGATGGAAAATAAAAGGGATTCTACCTAAAGATGAAGAACTATATTTTTCTTCCCTCTTTGGAGGCAGTGTCATGGGAGGACATCGTAGCTGCAGTAACTACTTACATCCCAAAAAAGGAAAGGTCAAAAAATACCTTCTTACAGATTAAGTCTGAAGTGAACCATATGGACACAGAGAACAGGTGCATAGTCTACGCTGGAGACACTCTGCACACTAACAGGAAGGCGACTGCTACACTTCAGTGCCTGGCAAGGAGTAGCTGTCAAGGAAAAGGAACATAGCTTGGGCTCCATGAAAAACTTGACACTGGCATGTTTAATCAGAAGGGACTTCAAGAACAGTTGACAACAACAGACTGGTACACATGTTGGTATGTGATCTGCCCATTGGAGGCAGTTCATCCTCGGATGAGCTCAGCAGCTGAATGTGCTGTTGGAAGGTGGCCTGGTATAAAGGTACAGTGTTCACCCCCAGTGCCTCTTCTCTTCCTCTGCTTCCAGGCACCATGCTGTGATCAGTCTCCCACCACTGAGGTCTGCCGAGTGGTTTTCGCCTTGGAGTCAGGAGACCATGGACTATACCTGTCAGAACTGTGAGCCACAATAAATCTCCCTCCTTTATTATTTTTTTTTAAAGGACAGTTTTTTTTTTCTTTTAAAGAATTTATTTTTTATTTTCTAATTTTTTTTCTTGTTTCAGAACTTTT
>PVJA010007590.1:0-67908 GCA_004027025.1 Myocastor coypus
ACGTATTCCTAGGTACATACTAGCTACCTCTGCAAGTTTCACAGATCCAGCCTTAGATATGCTGAAAAACGTACCTAGACAGCTCCTCTGAGGCTCACTCGAAGCGCTGCTCTGGTGTCTGTGTGCTGACCAGCTCACGTGCCACTGAAGCTTGTGGACATGGCCACAGGCTCGCTCCATGTCTATTCCCGCTGAGCTCTGTCTTTTCAGGCTGCTCATCCCAGTCCTTGCTTCCCTGCCCCCTGATAGCTGTGGTTTTACCCCTAAACTCTATGGATGGTCACCCCAAGAGAGCAGGACAATCAGTCAAACACTTCACCAAGATGTGATGGGCGTCGAAGGCGGTGTACACTCTCCTAGATCAGATTAACTGCCTCATTCCCTTGCCAGAGTGCTGTTAGAGCAGACAGACATGAATTATGTCTACTGCTTCTAGCTGTGCCTTATCTCGGAGGATCACACGTAATATGCCCAGCCAGGATTTTCTGGGGAAACTAAAAGAAGGGGTAAATGCAGCAGCGCGGCGGGTCCCTGCAACACGAAGCGGGTCCCTGTGATGCATGCTGTGTGAGCCAATCTGCACTGGACAAGACATTCCGCCTCTGCCCCCTCCAGGCTCATCCACAGAAGCCCTACATCGCCAGAGATCAGGCCCTGGCATTCTGGGAATGGTCCAGATCCGTGCCCGTTGCGTAAATAAATCTCCCTCCAGATCCTGGGCGGCGTTTTGGCGTTTCTGCTGCCATCGCACAGGGAGAGAGGCAGCCGCTCCTTACCATTTCTGTGAAGCGGTCTTCACAGGCCATGCGGATCCGCTCTGGTGTGGCTGGGCTTCTCACCAGGAAGTCCTCGGCGAGGGCTCTGTCCCTGCGCGCCGCAGCCACCGCGTCACTGATGGCGAAGAACACCGACGACCCCAGGAACATCCCGGACTCCCCAAGGCCCTGCAGGAAGCACAGCCGTCTCAGAAGAGTTGGCTTGGCCAGCGAGCTGTGTGAGGCTGGGCAGGTCGTGCTCGCCAGTGTCCCAGCACTGCAGTCTCCCACAGGTTTGTTGAGCAACAGCCATAAGGCCCGAGTGCTGATAGAATTCCAGTGTTGCCTGACTGTCTCAAGTCTGTGTATGGGAAAGGAGTGTGTGTGTGTGTGTGTGTGTGTGTGTGTGTGTGTGTGTGTGCATGTGTGGGATGAGGGAGCATGCTTGAGGTAGTGAGTGCTTTTAGTGGGGAACTGTACCACCGGGAGCCTTATCTGACTCCAGGCCAGGTGCCAGGGTCGCTGTGCATGTGGGAGGAGGAGCGGACAGAGGTGCACAGTATCACCTCTCTGCTGACACACTGGCCCTTTCCAGCTCTGTCTGACCACCACCTTCTGGGAACAAAGTCAAAGTGGCAGGTCATCCAACTGCTCAAGAGGCTTCCAGTATTTGTACTGTAAAATTCTTTTATTTTTATTTTAATTTCATTAGTTTTTTTCTTGTTTCAGAACTTTTGTTTGTTTATTTATTTATTTTTATGGCCGGCTCAGACTGCCCTGAGGACAGGGCTGGCGCAGCATGTGGTGCCGGGGATCGAATCGTGGTCCTTGCAGCTGCCTAAGCTTTCCTAAGCAGGCGCTTCAGACCACTGAACCATCCTACCGGGCCTTGCTGTAAAATTCTGACAGAGAGAACACCTCCACCAGATGTGGGCTGGGTGCTGCTCTGCCAGGCCTGGGCTGGGCCTGGGTGTGGCCCGGCTGGTGAGGGAGGGCTGAGGCTGGGCTCGGATGGCACACAGGGCCGGGCTGTCTGGGAGCTCCTCGGCATGAGGTCCGTTTTGTTTTGTTTTTAATTGTTTTGAGCCAGGGTCTCACTATGCAGTCCAGCTGGCCTGGAATTCACTGTGTAGCCCAGGTTGGGCTGGACCCTGTCAGAATAATGAGGTCTGAAGGTGCTCCCCAGTGAAAATGCTGCTCTCTCCCAGGGCCCTGTCCCCATAGGACTGCACTGTCCCTCCTGGGGTTCTCTTGGATCTTGGCCCCACTGCCCCATGCCACTTCTCTGGCTGGGGATGGAGCCCAGGCCTGATGAACATAGCTTCTATTCCCTAAGACAGGTCCTTCTCTTTTGGGGAGACACGCAGTGTCTTGGGCTCGTCCCCAGTGTCTGGGGGGCTTGGATGGAGCCCAGGGCCATGAGTCTGGGCAAGCGCTGGACCCTGAACCATACACGGGCTTCGCACCTGATTCATTCCCCGGCTGCCTGTCCTAGCAAGAGGTCTCTCAGCAGATGAGAAGAACCACGTGCCTTTCGTTAAGGTCTGACTCCAGCATCCTCCCATAATCTGCACATGGCACTGCAAATAGCTGCAGCCTTTAATTTCCAGTTTTGCTCCTTGAGTGGCTCAGCGGGGGTAGGGCATGGAGGAAGTGGGGGTGCACCCCTGCTGGGGAGGGCTGGGCTCTGCCAAGTAAAGTCCCTGCCCCAGGTGTGACCAGACACTGTGACCTGGCCTGAGCCCTGCTGCTCTGTGCGCCCTCAAGGGAGTGGCTCTCCTAGGCAGCGACTGCAAACCTTGCACAGCTTTCAGTGATAACAAGCAGCCCCTGCAGCATGGGCGCCAGAGGTCTGCTGCCCCTGATGGGGGATGGAGTCTAGACCTCTGTGCCCACTGCCACCCTGCTGGCCGAGCACCCACACCGCACATCTCCCATCTGCTTATTGGAGCCATTCACAACCTGGCACTTGCCAGGCAGGCACTTGTGCCACGGAGCCATCTCCCCAGCCCCCTCCCATGTGCTTACACGAGGTCTGTTTTGTTTCTGATTTTTTGAGCCAGGGTCTCGCTATGTAGTTCAGCTGGCCTTGAATTCACTGTGTAGCTCAGGCTGGGCTTGAAACACAGCGACTCTCCTGCCTCAGCCTCGCCCGTGCTGGGATCCCAGGTGCCAGTGTCCCCCTGGCAACAGTGTCCATGCCTGCCAGGATCCTGGAGGCTCCTGAGTGAAAATGCTGCCCTTTCTTGGGCCGAGCTTTCTGAAGACTGTTTTCAGAGTACGGGATCCAGTGAGGTCTGGCCCAGTTACTGTGGTGGCCATCTGTGCCTCTGAAGCCGCCTCCCCTGGGTCTGCAGGGCACTTAGCCCTCCTTGGCGTTCTCTCTCGCGGCACTACCCACCCATTGCACCATACGCCTTGCAGGCAGGTGCAGGCCCTCGCTCACCCTCGACGAGTAGAGCGTGAGATGGGTCTGCGACGTGGGCAGCAAGGTCACGTTAAGCTCCTCCGGGACGTCAGCCACAGTGGGGATCTTGTACTCCCCAGGCCCCCGGGACAGCAGGGCGCCCTCAGG
Organism: Myocastor coypus; assembly: GCA_004027025.1. Classification (NCBI taxonomy): domain Eukaryota; kingdom Metazoa; phylum Chordata; class Mammalia; order Rodentia; family Myocastoridae; genus Myocastor; species Myocastor coypus. The sequence goes on from PVJA010007590.1 coordinate 3,331, forward strand.
AGAGTAGTGCAGCTCCTCGCAGGTGTAGAGACCGGCGCCCTGGAGGAAGGCGCCTTCCACCTAGGGTGTGGGGAGCTTGTCAGCTGTGACAGTGGCCAAGCCACCCTTGCCCTCTGGATGGTATCCAGAGCCACACTTGCCTGCCCAATGTCCAGGGCTGGGTTCAGGCTGCGGCCAGCGTCCATGACGATGTCTGTCCTGAGTTTCTGTCAAAATACGCGCCAGCTCCCCATAGTACAGGGGTACGGCATCCTGTGCCGCTTCCCAGTCTGCGCCCCCAGAGCCGACAGGGACCCGACCCTGCTCCTCCAGCGTGCCAGACCTTGGCAGACCGTGTGCCAAGCGCAGCTAGCAGGAACCCAGCCCAGTGTGGCCAGTGAGACTCCTGGGAAATGATGGGCGGGAGCTTAGGTGCGTGACCACCAGCCTGCCTTGTGTGCGGGGGCCTGGTGGCTGGGGGAGTGGTCAGTGTGTGGTCAGCATGGTTACAAGAGTTGGGGTGTGTGAGGTGTGGATGGAGCTAAGCTGCGCATGGTGCGGCCTCGTGCCGGGTGTATGTGCATGTGGGAGTGAGGAGCAGGGTGTGTCTCACGACTCCCTGCCTGCCCTCCAGGGCTGTCCTGCCCACGTCTTGGCCTCCTCACTACATCCAGGCCGCTCAGGGCCTGCTCCAGCTTTCTAGCCAGCCTTTTGGGGTGCCATGGAGGGCACCTGTCCATGCCCAGCCCTGAGGGAGGCAGCTGCGGATGAGGCTCCAGCCTGCCCTGCCCGGGAGCTGCTGTGCCCTGCCCTGGTGTCTGAATGTTATTTCGAGGGCTCCACCTGAGGCGGAGCTAGGAGATATTTCCAAGCTTTCTTTAGTAATAGGAGATATTTCCAAGCTTTCTTTAGTAATAACCTCTTTCAGGGTCTCTCCGTGGAGAGGCTGCCTGGCTACGGTGGCCACAGGCATGGACTCCATGTGTCAGTGGAGCCTGTCTATGCCGCCCCAGTTGGTGCCACTGTTTTGGGCAGGGTGGCTCCAGATGGTGTTGGATGTGTAGGGGGTGTTGTGTCATGAACTCTTAACAACCTAACACACTCTGGTCTTGCTGGGTTCTGTGTAAGATTTCTGGTGCCTTCCTGGCTGGGATGCCCTGGCGTACTCACAGCTCTTTGGACACGGTGCAAGCTGTTAACCTTGGTTCACTGTGACTCCCTGTCCCGGTGGGGCCCCCTTGGGTGCTGGGTCAAACAGAAAACGCCGAGCTATGTTGTGGCCTCTGCCCCCTGACTCTTTCCTCAGGGCAAGTGGTGTCTCGTACCGGACTTAGGAGAAAGCTTGGTCTGCTGCCTTCTGCTGTTCGCTACTCAGAACCATTTCCTACACTGCCTACGTGGTTCCTCTGGCTAGAACTTTGAAAAGTAGTTTTGTTGTTCGAAAGTGAACCAAAACTTTGCTACGCTCATGGAATTCAGCCATCCCGGACAGCTTGCCTGGCCTCCTCCGTGGGGCCTCTCGGTGCAGGACTTCCCAGCCGGGTCTCAGAGGTCAGAGAACCTCACTCCTGGTGGACCTCGGTGTACAGCCCTGGGACAGCTGCTGCACTTGGGCTGGCTGCCTGGGACTCACCCTGTGTGCGCCCGTCAGGCAGTCGACCTCAACCTCTGAGCAGGCCGCCCCGAAGACGTAGTAAGGAAAAGGCTCACCCTCGCCCTTCTCCCAGTCCATGAAGGCCTTGTAGCCCCTGAGAGGAAAGAGGGAGCCCTTAGTGTAGGGGCAGAGTGCTGGGGATGCCTGACTACTGCTGTCGTTGTTAGCCACTGGCCCCAGCTGCGTGGGCTCCGCAGCCTTGGGCTCTCTACGCAGGCAGCCCTCCTGGCTCAGTCCTCCTGCCTCAGCCTGCCCAGGGCTGAGGTCACTCCTGTGCACCGGGCCCGGCTTCAGTGGACTTGCAGATTCATCTGTGACCTTGCAGTTACAGCCCAGCCGCTCTTCACTCTCGTCCATGGTGAGAGGATACTTCTTGTGCCACGGATTGTGCTGCTGGCTAGGCTTGCTGGCACCGGTGGTCTGAAGTGTGGGCTTTGCCCAGCTCCACGCCCTGGAAAACTCCCTTGAGGGTTCCTGAGGGACTCCATGGGCCAGGGTGACTGAAGGCCCAACGCAGACCCAACTCAGGGTGGGGAGGAAAGGGCGGGAACCCAGTGTGTTGCCGGAATGGGAAGGGGTGCCCGTTTTGAGGGCCAGCTGCTCCCTGCCTGGGAGACAGCACAGGATGCAGAGCTCATTCAGGCCACGGCAGGCAGGTTAGCCCTTCCTCTCCTTCCTCTGGGTCCCTGCCACCTGCTGTGCTCCCCCTATGTCCCCCTGTGCGTGTGTAGTTGGGGGTTTGCTTCATCGTAGTGTAAAAGTAATGCCAGCCGAGTCTAGATAAACCAGCTCTGCTCTTTGCTCCAGTCCATCAACGTGCATTTGCTGAGACACCCTGCACTACGCTGGCAAGTGTGAGTACCACCCTTGGTCCCGCGGGCCCTGGAAGGCGCTTCCCTAAGGCCAAGGTCTAGAGGAAGGAGGAGGGGAGGAGGCAAGGAGGAGGAGCAGGAGGAGAGAGAGAGAGAGAGAGAGAGAGAGAGACAGAGAGAGACAGAGAGAGACAGAGACAGAGACAGAGACAGAGGCAGAGAGAGAGAGAGAGAGCGCTGTAAGTTACGGTTGTTGCTTTTCCTTTCTTTTTTGAGAGGGTCTTGCTATTGTAGCCCAGGCTGGCCTTGAGCTCACAGTGATAACCCTGCCTCAGCCTCCTGAGTGCCAGGACTGTAAGGTGCACCCACCACACACTGGGCTAAGGTGTCATTTTAATTTGTACCTGAAGTATCCAGTGGCCGAGAGACTGATGCTTTGTTCAAAGGCTGCTTCTATCTGCAGAATGAGCATAGTAAAAGTGGTGTGAATGCCCCATTTGGTAGGGGAAGCTGAACGCGTGTCACCTCTCAACATCAGCGTCTGGCCATCGCTGCTGGCGCTTTGCCGCCAGGAGCTACTTGGCACAGCTATTTCTTCCTTGGCGGAGGGCTGGTGGTCCCCTTCTGATGGAGTTACGAGTCTGGACTGAAGAAGTATAAGACAGCATCCTACTGCAGACCCACGGGGTAGAGCGAAGCCCATCTGTCATTCACTCATCAGGTTTTTTTTTGGGGGGGGTACTTCACCAAGCAAGTGCTGAAGCTACTGAGCTATCTCCACAGCCCCTATTTAGTCTTTTTGAGACAGGGTCTTGCTAGGCAGTCCAGACTGGTCTTGGGCTCACAACAATCCTCCTGTCTCAGCCTCCCAAATGCTGAGATTACAGGCGTGTGCCACTGTTCTGGGCTGAAGCTTTATTTCTAGGTATTAAAAGCTAATGTGTGTGTGTGTGTGGTGTGGTGCGGTAATGCTGGTGGTGGTGGTGGTGGTGGTGCGTGTGTGTGTATGTGTGTGTGTGCGCGCGCGTGCACCTGTGTGTGTGTGTGTGTGTGTGTGTGTGTGTATGTGGTGGGAGGCAGCTGTTCTAGTGAAATAGATGGGGGCTGTGGAGCTGGATTAAGTGACCCTTCCCCTCCAGCCCGCCATAGCCACCAGGCCTTCTCACTTTCCTCTTCCCCAGCCAGGGCTCTCGACGAGGCTTAGCAAGCGTCAGTCTTTCTTATCCTTCCCCACCCGAGCGTGGAGCACGGAGCCTCCTGGGGTCTCCATACGTTTCCCTTCCTCCTCACTCCTGTGGTTTCCCTCCGTTGTTGGAGAGTGCCCTGGAGTCGCCCTCTCTGCTCCTACCAGCAGGAGAGCATCTGTCTCCCTGTGAAGGCTCAAGGACACTGTCTCTGAGCACCCGCAGTGCCCACCGCGATGCCCTCCCAGCCACCAAGGTGCCATGTGTGGGTCTACTCACCCAGTCTTCCCAGGTACCTTCTGGATTTTTCTTAATGATGGGCTCAAGGCGTTTCCGAAGCGTCTGACAGGCATCCTTGAGGGAAGGAAGAGGAGGATCCACGTTAGAACATGCGAACGTTGCAGCTGTTGGCACGGTGCTGGTGCCAACGGTGGGCAGAGGGCGTCCCACAGTTCCTGCTTCGGGACAGGGCGACAGTGCCCGCCCTTCCTGGAGGGCTCTGCTCCCCCAGCCGCGGCCTGGGGAGCGCACAGAACTTCTCTCTGTCCCACATCACGGAGCGTGCGGGCACAAAGTTCCTTCCCTCTCCTTCCACATCGTGGGGCTAGGCCTTCTTTTGTATGCAGCCTCTAGAGTGAGTGGAGTAACGTCCAGTGCTCATGGGGCTCTGAGCTTTGCAGCTCTGCTGGTTTTATACCTGCCAGTGTCTGTTTGTCCATCTGTCATCAAACGATTCTGCAGAGGGCCGGGGCTTGGGCTTGAAATGAGAAAATAAATTCTCTCGACAAAGACCTCGTGGGGCGTGGTGGCCCATGCCAGTTCTCCCGGCACTTGGGAGGCTGAGGCAGGAGGATCGTTGTGAGTTCAAGGCCAGCCTGAGCTGCATAGTAAGGCTCTGTCTCAAAAACACAAAAGAACCCCACAAGAAAAACAGAGGACAATAACCTAGATCCCCAAGGTTAGATCCTAGCTGCCAGGTCTGAAAGACGCCAGAAGACAGGTTGGCTTGGGAGCAGCTCTGGCCACACTGGGTGACCCCTGCTGGGCTTGCTCCAGTGCCACGCTGGATCCTGTGACTCTGAGGTCTCTCGCTTTTGCTCTCAGCCCAGAGGGTGTCTGCTGTTGGACCCTGGCGCCCCCTGCTGGGAAGACCCCACAGTGTCTTGGCAGGGTCCTGAGATCATGGCTTCTCAGAGGTCCCCCCAGGGCAGGAGCCTGAGGGGTGTGAACGTGGCCTCGAGTGGGCCGGAGCTCTGAGCGAGGGACGGGTGCTAGGATCCCATAAGGAGAGGAAGTTGTAGGATTTTTTGGAGAACGGGTTTCCCAGGCAGCTCATCCTGTCCTTGAACTTGCTGTGTGTCCCAGGTCGCCTGGAACCTACAGGGACCCTCCCGCCTCAGCCCCCTGAGGACTGGGAGTACAGGGCCTGTCAGCAAGCCTGGCTCAAAACCATCATTCATAAGAACAAAAGACAGTACCAGGTGCCCGGTGGGCCTTGCTGCAGGTGGCATTGATTGTGTGCCTGACGGGCGTGGGGTGTCGGGGTATGGGGGTTGGGGGAGGCTGGGCTCGTTCTTGTCCCTTCTTGTCACCAGGCTCAGGCCCAGGGCTGGGCACCAGGTCTGTGCAGGATGTGTGCTGGGGACGGGGTCTGTTGATGTCCGCAGTACCAGTGACCACGTGCCCTTCATAGCTCATCTGGCTCCTGCAGTGAGGGCCCCAGGGTGACCCTGGGACCGGGGACACCACCTGCCTGGCTCTGCCTGCTTGTGCTGGTTGGAGCCCGGCCCCAGGCTCTATCGGCTCTCAGCTGGGCCACCTGAGGGCCCCCCTGCAGAGTTCCAGGCTCTCAGCCCACTTCTACTGTGTCCAGCTGGACAACAGGAAGCGTGGACGGTCACCTGCACGGCCCTCCCGTTGACATCGGCGCCGATGGACGCTGCAGTGGCCACGGTGTTCGGCACGGTCGCTGTGCTGGTCTCCTGGATGTGCAGGCAGCTCATGGGCACCCGTAGCTCCCGGCTGGCCACCTACGGGGAGGGGGCGAGTCAGGGCTCCTCCGGCTTGGGGCCTGGGTCACCACTGCTGCAGGCTGCAGCTCCGCACCACGTCCACCATGGCTTTCAAAGCCAAGATTCTATGTTACCCACGTGGCCACCCTGATCCTCAACGGGGCTTAAGGAGCTTCCTCCTGTGGTCCAAGTGGCCCAAGGCGGGTGGCCGGGGTGTCAGGGCCTCAGGGTTACAGATCACAGGGGCAGGCTGGATGAGGCTTCAGGGCTGTAGCAGCGGGTGGAGGGGCTGAGTAGGTGGGTGGGTGGACCGCAGCATCAGAGCTGGCCCGCCTCGGTCTCGGAGGAGCTTGCCACGGCCCTGCGCCCTGCCGCCCCTGAGCTCGTCTGTCCTCCTCTGGGACTGCTGCTCCCTGGAGACATTCTCCTCCTTCACCTTGCTCCCTCCCTTCCTCCCCTTATTTGTCCCTCTCTCCCTCTCCCAGTCCATCTTTCTTCTGTTCCCAGGGGGCTTTTGGGTTAGCTCAGTGGTTTAAGCGCCTGCGTGGGCAGTCAGGCACAGGGGATGGTGGTTCGATCCCCACACCCACCCTTACGAACAAACAGATGAACAAAACAAAACAAAAAGCCCTTCTTTGTTCCTCAATTTTGAGACTTGGTCCTACTAAACCTCTAGGGCTGCCTTGGACTTTCCAGGCCTGCCTCAGCCTCCCTAGTGGCTGGGGTCACAGGCCCACATTGGCATACTCAGCTACCCCCTTTTCCTAGGAAACATGTACAAATTAACATATGGAAAAGAGGGTCCCGGCGGGATGGCTCAGTGGTCTAAAGCGCCTGCTTGGGAAAGCTTGGGCAGCTTCAGGGACCGTGGTTCGATCCCCAGCACCACATGCTGCGCCAGCCCTGCCCTCAGAGCGGGCTGAGCCGGCCATAAAAATGAATGAATAAACAAACAAAGGTTCTGAAACAAGAAAAAATAAATTAAAATAAAGTAGGACAATCTTTTTCTCTTTGCAGAACCGGGGATAGAACTCAGGACCTTGCATTTGTCGGGCAGGCACTTGTGCCCTGAGCTATCTCCCAACCCCCAAAATAAAGTAAAAAAAAAAGACATGGAAAGGAAAGAACTGAAAGGCAAAGAAGGCAGGGAAGAAAAGTGTCAATCTGTGCTGGTTGGAGCCACGCCCTGGCTCTGTCAGCTCTCAGCTGGCCACCGGAGGGCCTCTTTTAGCTTTTGCAAAAGAACCTTCCTGCGGTGTGGGGACATCTAGTCCAGTTCCTGTTCTCGAGCGCTGGCCTTCTCACTAACATCGTTAAACATTAATTTTGCCAGCCGGAGGCAGGATTTTATAGAGGGGGACAATGTCCTTGTGTCCTAGAGATGAAAGCCCAGAGGCGGCAGGTTGTCTCACACCGCAGAAGGGAGCGAGGGCCTGGGCCAGGCATGGCTGCATCCAGGCACCGTGCAGACTCGGCGCGTTCTGCCGTGGTGGCCGGGCTCCGTGCGAGGCCCAGACGTGCCTCGACTTCACCGGCAGCGACGGCAGAGCCAGCTTGCTCCTCCCCTCGCCTGTGCTCTGTGCCTGGGGAGGGCCCTGATGTGGAGCTGGGCCCAGCAGGGTGGTGGGTGGGGCCGAGTGGAGAGGACCGGAGCCCAGGTCGGGCTGGGGGCGGGGGGTGGGGTAGCCAAGGCCTCTGTGTGGGGTGGAGAAGCCCGACCAAATAAACAGTTGATATTTGCAGTGAGGTACCTGTAGCATCTTGGTGTGGATGCCCTGGCCCAGCTCGTTGCCGCCGTGGGCCACCAGCACAGACCCGTCGGTGTAGATGTGCACCAGCGCTGCGGCCTGGAAGACACCGGGGGGAACTCAGGGAAAGCGCACTGGGGAGGCTCTGAGGAGGCCCAAGCCGGGTGAGGTGGGTACCGTCCCCTCACTCTCTGGGAGGCTGAGGCGGGAGGGTTGCCAGTTCAAGCCCAGTCTGGGCAGTTGAGCAATTTAGTGAGACCTTGTCTCCAAAACGGACGGACAGACTCGGGCTCCAGCTCAGCACCAGGGCCCTGGCCCATCCTGAGAGGAGACAGCAGTCCTCTGGAGCCGGGTGCGGGTGGCAGGGCGAGGGCTGCTGCTATGATTCTGACTTCACCTGCTTTGTACAGCAGACACAGGGAGGGAGGGAGGGAGGACACAGCCTGCTTTGGGACCCTCGGTCCCCTCCCAGTGGGACAGTGAGGTGAGTGGCGGCTCTGGGCCTGGACACCCCGAACAGGCTCCGCCCTCCAGGGAAGTTGGGGTCCAGTTGTGGAGACCCATGCCTGGCCCATGTCCCAGAGACCTCGCGAGAGCCCGGCTCGCTAGAGGGTGTTTGGGGGTGGGGTGGGCGGGGCTGAGTCAGGGCAGCGCAGGCGCAGGAGTGAGGTGGACAGAGCAGGCTGCAGTTTGTGTCCTTCGCAGGTAGAGCCGTGTGTGTGCTGGCGTCTCCTTCCCGTGTGTGTGCGTGTGTGCGTGCGTGTGTGTGTGTGTGTGCGCACACCCCTGTGGTGGGTGGAGTGTGCGCGCCTGGCAGGGCTGGGGCCCCTGCTGGTCCAGCCAGGTGTCTGGCTGTCCGCCCAGCTCCCGAGCACAGCCCCCCGCCCCTGGCATCACCCTGGGAGTCTCCCTTCTTGCCACCCTGCCAGCTGGCCCAGCAGTGGTCGTGGGGGCTCCGCTCGCCCCAGGACCAGCTGTTCTGGCGAGGTGCAGCTGCCGACTGGCTGGCAGCTGTGGCCACAGGGATGCACCTGGTGGAAGCTGGTGGCTCCGAAGCCAACGGAGAACTTCATGGGGACCACAGCAATGCCCCGCTTCCGCCAGCGGCTCTCCTGGTTGAAGGCATCCGCTCGCGCCCGCCGGCCTGGCAGGTCAGCCTGCTTCAGGCACTCGGCCCAGCACCGGCGCAGGGGCTCGGGGCTGAAGGCCTGCTTGTAGATGGTCTTGTCCACCTCCCGGTACATGTTCTTCTCCCTGACCTGGGCAGGGTTGCACAGATGTGGTGACCACAAAGGCAGGGACGGGGCGGTGCGCCCTGATAATCCCAGCTACGCAGGAGGGCGGCAGGTAGTGCCCAGCCTGGCACTTTAGCAAGACCCTGTCTCGAAATAAAAAATGAAAAGGGACAAAGCTGCTGCTTAGCATTGAGGCTTTGGGTCGGTCTGCAGCACCGACAGCGGGAAAAGGGAACACAGGAAAACACTCCAGGGACAGGCGCTTCGCCGCGGGAGAGGCGGCAGTGGCCAGGGGGAGTTCTCCTGTCCACTGCTGCTGCTTCTGTGTCATTTGGATTTTTAAAAGACTTATTTGTGTATGAACTGAAAAACCACAAAGAAAAGTTATGGTGCCCTGAGAGCAGGAGGAGGGTGGGGGTGGACCCCTCCGGCAGCTCTTGGTTTCTGTGGGGCCTGAGCCTGGCCGATTATGTGGCTTGGCCAGGGCTTGGCTGGATCTCCACCGGCTCTTCACTGGTTTTGGTCATGGCCTTGGTTTCACCCTTGTCTTTTCTGTTTCCTCTCTTTTTCTCCTTTCTCAGGACTGGGACTTGAACTCAGGTCCTGAACTCTGAGCTGTGAGCTACAGTCCCACCCTTCATTTTTAATTTTGAGATCGGGTCTGGCTAAGTCACAAGCTGGCCTTGAACTTGTGACTCCCTGCCTCAGCCCCCCAGAGTGGCAGGCCCATCCCCCACACCTGGGGCCATCGGGGGTCAGCTTCACCTCTTCCGGCAGAAGGCCGCACTTGGCCGCCACCGCGGTGATGCACGCTTCCGTTATTAGGGTTCCCTGGGGGAAGCCGAAGCCACGGAACGCCGTGTTGGAGGGCAGGTGTGTCCTGCATGCTCGTCCCCGGAATCTGAGGTTTCGGATTTTGTATGCATTTTCCAGCTTCAGTATGAGAAACTCCATCACCTGCCGTGAAGGAGGTGGATATCATAAAGTTCTCTATGGGCAGCTTGTGGAACTGGCTGCGGCGTGAGAGGCGCTGCTTCCTCGGCCTCGCCTGTGCCCCGAGCTCCTCAGGCGCTGTCCTTCTTGTCTGTGTTTGCAGTGTGTGCGGGCTTGGCGCGGGCATCTGATGACTCCTTGTTCCCTTACGCCATCCTACCCTCCCCGGCTGGGGTCATCTCCCTGTTCTGATGGTCATATTTTGCTCTGTTTAGACCTCAGGTTCTCAGATAAGAGAAGCCCTGGCACATGTAAGTGTTACCCGCGGCCCTCAGCCACCTACCAGCTCGGAGTCGTCCAGCGTGCAGCCCCCGTTAATGTAGCACTCGATGTCCAGTGCTTTGATCCGTCCACTGTCCGTGAAGCCCACCTGGCACAAAGGAGGGCACTTTGCTGTCTGCCTCAGTGCAATGCCGCCCTGGGTGCCAGCCCTTGCCTGGGAGGCCGGGCCGGCTCCTGCGTGTCACGTGTGGTGGGAGCTTGAAGCAGGCTCTGTGCACTGGCTGGCCTGCATACTCCTGGTCTCACCCCAGGTCCTTATTCTTGGGAGGCTCTTGGGGGCACTGATTGGATGTGTGGTTATTCCCTGGACCCAGGTCAGCGTGGGTCGTGGTGGCTCTGACAGGAAAGCCTGGTTGCTCACGTGGGAGGACAGGGGACCACGCACGTGGCAGTGAGGGTGGCCTTGAGTGTGGCCCTGACGATTCTGTGTGCTGCCATGTGGCTGGGGCTGGAGCTGGAGCTCTTCAGCTGTCTGTGTGAGCTTCTCAGGGCTCTGAGAGGAGCACTTGCATGGCCCTGTGAAGGCTTCTGCTTGCGAATAGCAGTATCTAGCAAAATCTTACTTCTGTGAGCTCCACATTCGGTGGAGAGCACGGCCACAGCCATCTTCCCCAGTATTGTGCAAGTTCATGAAGGTACTGGGGATTAACCCAAGGCCCTGGCACTGAGCTACCCACAGACCTCTAAAAAATTTTTTTGGACAGGGTCTCATTAAGTCATTAAGTGGTCTAGTTGAGGCTCAAACTTGTGACTCGCCTGCCCCAGCCTTCCAGAGTGCTGGGGTAACAGGAGTGCATCTATAACATGGCTATTTCTTTAAAATATTATGAAACCTGGAATTTTGAAGGGCTGTTTCTTTCTAGTTTTAGCTCCTGTTATGATAGCTATCAAAATATTAACAATCTAGAACTTTTTTTTTTTTTTTTTTTTTTTTTTTTTTTTTTTTTTTTTTTTTTTTTTTTTTTTTTTTTTTTTTTTTTTTTTTTTTTAGGCAGGGTCTCGCTATGTAGTTCAGGCTGTCTTCCCTAGATTGCAACTCAGGCTGGCCTTGAGCTCTTGGTGATCTTCCTGCCTCAGCCTCTTGAGTGCTGGGATGACAGCAGGTGCCACGACTCTTGGCTTTAAGGACTTCATCTCAATACTCACTTTATATTTTCCAAATAACGGGTGCCTTCCCCCGGTTATTATCATGTCCTCTTCACGATCGAGGACAAGGCGCACGGGATGACCAGTTCTAAGGAAACCAAGCTCAGTCAGTCTTCCACCCTGCCCCTGCGCCCACTTACTCCCTGTCCCTTTCTGTGGCTATCTGCTCCCATCCTCCCCCCTGCGCAGTGAGTGGCCCATCTCCCTTCCTGACGGCCCCTTTCTCTCCGTAGGTTTCCTGCTGCCGCTTCGCCCTGCCGCCCGCTGGAGGGCGCCGCAGCACAATCTTGACACCTCTCCAGGGCAGGAGTGGCGGCGAACGGTTCTTGGGGCCGGACCACTGGGGGCACAAAGTTCTTGTCCACTCTCCTGATTTTGATGCAGGGCAGGGATGGGGAGCCAGGAGCCCCCGCCTACCCATCCCCTCAACCTTGCCCTCTCCCCCTCATTTCTCCTTCCCCCCTCCCTCCCTCTCTCTGTGGTCCTAGAGACAAAACCAAGCCTCATGCCTGCTGAGCGGCTGCCCTATCACCGGGCTACACCTCAGCCCTCTTTCTCTTTTAGAAACTGCCAGGGAGTTTGAACCTCGGTCCCAGAAAAAAAAAAAAAAGAAAAAAAGAAACTGCCAGGGATCCCACTAGGCAAGTGGTCTACTGCAGAGGCAGGAACCTCCAGGGCCCGACCTCGGCAGCCTGGGGCGGGCTGCTGGGGCATTTGGAGCTAACACCTGTGTACTTGCTGGGACACAGGTACAAGGTTAAACCACAGGGGCCGGCAGCAGGGGTGGCCCAGGGCTCCAGTGGGCCTACGGGAGCTGCCCTGGGGAAGGCCAGGTAGGGACCTTGGAGCCGACTGTCCTGTCACTGGGTCCCCCTCCCTGCTCACGCTGAGCCACACTGAGTTCCCATAGGTGGCAGGGCCCAACACGTGACCCATAGCTATGTGATGGGGGCCTGTCCCTGCTGGCCAGAAGTGGAGTCACCTCCTCTCCCTGGGCCTCCTCAGCTTGGAACCAAGGGTGGGAGGAATGACTTGGGAGCAGGGTGCACTGGAGCCCCGTGGCGGTCCCTTCTTGGGGACCTGGGCTGAGCCAGGGCCGAGGCAGTTTTTTTTTTTAAATTACTTTTTATAAATTTTATTTTATTTTCTATGTATTTGGTATGGGGTCTGCAGGATCTCACTGCACAGATTGGACTCAGAGTGATCCTGTTTTCAGCTTCCCCAACACTTTGCTTGCAGGCGTGCACCACCATGCTCAGTCTCAGCTGCAGTCTCAGCGTGCCCTGGGCATGGGGTCTGCACGGCGTGCTGGAGATTGAGCCCCGTCCCTGCCCCTGCATAAGCAGGTGCTTTAGTAAGGCAGTGTTTTCTGTTCAGTGCACACACGTCAGTGCTCAGAATCACTGGGTGTGGCGTTTGCAAGGGCTGGGAAAGGTGGAAAGGGGGTGTGTCCTCACCCACAGTCTGTGATGGAGCAGAGCCAGAGCAGGGCGAGTCACCCCGAGTACCTGCAACCCTGCACCGTGGCCTGCCCGAGCCCTGAGCACGGCCCAGCACTCACTTGATCGCACCCACGGCTGCAATGGCTCCAAACACGGCTGGCCTCACCACCTTGCCCCCGAAGCCTCCGCCCACACGCTTCACATGGCAGGTGACCCGGCTGAGGGGGACGTTCAGGGTCGAGGACACTGTTTTCTGGAAAAATGAGAGCACCAAAGCTTCATAAGGGGAGAAGCTTTCTGTGCCCTGGAAGAGCTCTGAAAACCGGGGTCTCCTGGGGGCAGCTGCAGGAGCCAATTCCTGCCTAACCCTGGGCCTAAATCCCAGGTGGGGAAACCAGGCAGTGACCGAGGGCGGCGGGGTGTGTGCAGAGTGCTGCTCCTTCCCCAGCTAAGTCCCTGCAGGGCAGGGTGCTGATGGTGAGAGGGCACCAAGACGGCAGTCAGTGGCAGCCAGGAGGACGTGGCGAGGGCGGGGCGGCACCCAGGCACGGCGTCTAACCTGTGCCTCCCACAGGTAAGTGCACTGCAAGGCCGAGGTGGCCCTGGGGCTTTCTCAGCACTTGGCCCTGGGCCTTGCTGCCTCGGGCCCCAGAAGCCCCAGCTAGGATGCCCCACGGCCCTCACCTGCACGTGGGCTGGGTCCTGGGTGGATGTGAAGATGTCCAGCTCTTGATCCTCAGCCTTGGGGACGACCAGCACCCTCTGGGTCTCCATGTAGAAATGCTCCTGCCCCCCAGCGTGCACCTCTCCTGCAAGCCGGCGTGGGAGGATGAAGCTGGAAGCCAGCTTCGTGGGAGCACAGAGCCAGGGGCCGGTCTGGCGGCACCCGAGGGTGATGGCGCCAGAGGCCAGAGCTGTGGAAGGTTTCTTTCCTTTGCCCTAGATGCACCAGAATGTTTGTTCTGTTCTCTCTTCCCTTCACCCCCAAACAGAAACATGCACACTCACACACAGGTTTGCACACACCCGGGAGGACCCCGACTTCAGAAGGTGACCTTTGAGGTAATCACGCGCTCAGGGCCAGATTCAGAGCCTGTGCAAGGCTCCACGCTGCTCACCTTCGACCACGTGGTCCGCTTTCTCGAAGGCCTCATCCACATTTCCTTGCTCAAGCTTCTTCTCGGGGCACAGGAAGGAGTTATGCTTCACAGCATCCTGAGGACAGGAGAACACAAAGGCCAGGGGACCCTCGCCGTCATTCCCTGGTGGCTTGTCCTAACAGAAGCTCGGGACCTACATCACTGTCTTCCTGCTCCAGGGCCGTGTGGCCAGAGAGGGCTTAGGTCGTGGCTTGCTGCGGCGACCTTGGAGGGAGAGTCTTCCAGACCCATGTGGAGAGAGCCAGCCAGGAGGCCAGCGAGGGCACAAAGGGAAGGTCAAGAAGGCCCCCTCTCCCTCCGTGTCCTCTTGGCCCTGGGGTCACGGCTCCTTGCCAGCAGGCCACCACACTGCTTTACGCCTGAGCCAACCGTGGACAGTCTAAAAACCTCGAGCAAAGTAAAGCTTTTTCCAGCTGCAGGGTTGTGTGTTGTGCCTGAGGCATTCGGATAATGGCTTGTGTTTGAGAAGCCACCGAGGACCCAGCTGTGACTCAGGGACCTGGCACCCTCAGATCCACACTGCATCTTGATCTTTTTCCCTGCCCCCGGGACACGGGACCACACACTAAGGCACGAGGGTTTATTTTGGGTCGTGGTTTGCAGAGGTTGTGTCCATGGTTTGGGGGCTGCAGGGTGGGCAGAGGGGGAGTGGAAGGAGAGGGACCTGCCCAGACCAGGCCCAGTGACCTCGCCACAAGGCGGCTGCCACCCCCTAATCCAGAGCCCACAAACACTCAAGCCTTTGTGGGCGCTCATGTCAAAACCATAGGATCCCCCCCAAACACTCATGCGTATCCCCTTCATGCAGGATGCAGCCACATGGTGGAGGGGACCCCAAGCCCTGGTCAGCTGTGCGGAGAGGGTCCCAGGTGGCGATGCTGGGGGCGCGGGTCTGTCGTCAGAAGAGCCTTTGATGGAAGTGCTTACACTCTCGGTTCTACTTTTGCTAAACAATGCCACCCTGCACGCAGCCTGCCCACCTTGGACTTCTGGACTCTTGACCCATGGGAATTAAGGTCTTATGAGTCACCGGGTGTTGTGGAGTCTGCTGAACAGCACCACGAAGCTGGAGATACCCTAGGGGGCCTGGCTGACTGCTTCTGGGCTTCGAGAACATGAGAGAAAAATTTCTTTCTTTCTTTCTTTCTTTCTTTCAGGACCAGGGTTCAAACTCACAACCTTGCACTTGCCAGGCAGGCACTCATGCCACGGAGCTATCTCCCCAGCCCCTCCCCTGTTCTTGAAGCTGAAGGTAATTATAAATCACAGAAGTAGTGTCTTCCAGAGAACACAGGCCAGTGCCATGGAAAAAGCCACATGCCCAAAAGGGTTCCACAGAATGAGGTTTACTTTGGGGCTCTTAGCCCCCAGCTACGGGGGGAGGCAGCCAGCGCCCCACGCTCACCTGGATGCTGAGGATCACCGGCTCCAGGTCCTCGTAGGTGACCCGGACCCTCCCTGCTGCTCGCTTGGCCTGTACGTCCGTCTCAGCGACCACGGCACAGATGACCTGGCCCACGCACAGCACCTGTACAGAGCACAGGACACGGGTGGGGACAGGTCTCAGCCTCAGCCTGGCTGGTGCTCAGGTGTCTTGGGGCAGGGACGAGGTGGAGCCATGGGGGACGTGCACTCGAGGGCCATGCCGCTGAGGTGGCACTGCGATGCCTCCTCTCACCTGGGCGCTTCCCAAGTCCAGGGGGCCGGGTGGAGGACTAGGCCAGCAGGGTGGCGGAGCTGGTGGCTGTCCCCACAGAGCCATGGGTAGGTGCTCTGCGTGCGTACCTCATCCACAGCCAGCAGCCTGTCGTCCTCTGTGCCGTTGGTGCCTGGTATGTCCGTGGCCATTATCACATCGACCACCCCGGGGAGCCGGAGGGCCTCAGACGGGTCCACTGACCTGAGCGCAGGGAGCGGCTGAGGACTCAGCGGGAGTGGCACATAGCGGGGTGGCCAGGGCCTAGGGAGCTCTGTGTCCAGCCAGGGACAGCGTGGCCACAGGGAGCATCCCCAGGAGCATGGCACTGTGACACGCATCACGCCTGGTGTGTGCCTGGAGGGGGCTCACGGCGATGTGGGCTGCCACATCGGGGCGCAGCTCGAGGTCTGCGCTGCACTGGTCGCCCTGAGCAGCTAGGGTCCAGGGAGGCTCAGGGAGACTGGGGTTGTGGCTGTGCTTGTCCCAGGACTGTGGTCCCCTCCCCTCCCTGGTACCTGTAGCTCTCCGCATACTTACATGATCTTCGCATGAGGCCTGGTGCTGGTCACCAAGGCCATGGACAGCTCTCTGTCCACCTTGGGGAGGTCGTCGCAGAATACCGCCTCTCCCGTGGCGTGTTTCAGGCCGGATAGGTGCATGACGGGCCGGCCCACCGGGTCTTCAGACGGCTGCTGAGGGTTCACTCGCTGTAGGGAGGACAGGTGTTTGAGCCCATCTGTCTCCTGGTAACCTGGGTGTTCCAGCTCTCCTGACCAGACAGTTCCCTCTGGAGGGTGTGTGGGACAGTGTGGTGAGCCAGCCAGATTGGGAGCTGTTATTGTGCCTCGGAGGGGGAGGGGCCAGCCTTCTGGCCACGTAGGGGCTGCGGAGGGCTCCCCCTCCTCCATGGGGGTGGGAGGCACCTCTGGCTGCTTTGCCCCAAGATTTAGAGGTCCCCTACCTGCTTCGGGATGGTGAGGGGCACCCACTGACCTGGTATGTCTGCGTGCCCCGGGGTACCACGGCAGGGAGGTCCTCCAGTGCGCTGAGGGACAGGCCTCGGTGCTGGGGACAGTGCCAGATGTCCTGGGGGACAGTGCAGCCGTCAGGGAAGCTGGACAGTCCCCTGCAGCCCAGATGCCATGGTCCTCACTGCCTGCCGGGGTCCACGACATAGGCTCCCCTCCGTCCTTTCCTATCATGGTGGGACCTGGGCGGATGTTTGCGTCTGCCACTGGGCCCCCAAGGAGGGAGAGGTCAGCCCGGGAGCCAGGCTCCTCTGTGTAGGAGTGTGTACATGGGCACGTGTGTGCTGTGTATCTGGGGAGGGCTGCATAAGCCACTGAGAACAAGCAGGAGTCCTCCGTCCATGAACACCCAGCCCTGCTGGAGCTCCCGGGTGCTAGTCCTCCCGCAAAGCTGCCAGGTTGGTCTCCTTGGTGGCCCTGGCTGGGGCTGGTTCCCGCCCCAGACAGTGACGGGTAGATGCTTTGGGTGGTGGGCGGTGGCTGAAGACGCACTCAGGGAAGGCGAACCGTGGTCCTGGCAGGTGGGGGGAAGAGGGGGCTTTGCTTTGCTCACTTATTCTAGACGTTCAGTCAGAAAAGATAGAAGGCGACTTCACATTAGTGTACTACTGTGCAGATCAGCTTTGGTCATCCTGGGAAATAAAGCTTTCTTTTACGTATCATATTGAGTAAAAAACTGAAGTGGCTGTCAGGCAGGTGGGTGGTGACGTGGCCAGGCTCTGGTGATGGGGTGGGGGGCGGGGGAGGTGTCCATTGCAGGGGAGGTGCCGGTTGCCAGGGCACCCAGCTGCCAGGAGGCTGACTGCATGCACATGTGCTAGACTGGGGTAGACTGTGCCTTAACACAGCTTCTAGTGAACTGGGAGGGTGGGGTGCTCCTTGTGGACATCTGCAGCTGGCAGAAGAGGAGACAGGTGACAGTGTTTGCAGGACAAGGCCTGGGGTTCTGGAGCTCACAGCCGTGGGTGGCTGGTGCGGCCAGAGTTTCGGGATTTGGGGCCTCCACGTGTACATGCTACCCAACCCAGGACCTCAAAGTGGGATGCTTCCAAGCAAGGTAGAGTCTCTTTTTCTTTTGTGTGCTTTCTTCCCCCAAACTAGGTCAGACAGATCTGCAGGTGCTCCACCCTGAGCGATAGCCCCAACCCTTTCAGTTTTAGATAGGGTCTCACTAAATTGTTTACTCTGGTCTCAAACTCGAGACCTTCCCACCTCAGCCTTCTGTGTGCCTGGGGTTGCAGTGTGTGCCCTGGTGGCCCACAGGTGGGGTTTTACTAGGAGGCACCTAGGTAATGTGGATCTGTGGGTGGGGGCTGACCCAGACTCCCTGAGGCGTTAAGAAGGTGCCAGCTGGGCACCTGCTGGGGGTGGAAAGTGGAGGGTGAAATGCTGACACTGTAGGGGTCCCGCAGGTTGCCAGGCAACACCCAGAGCCAGGTGAGGGGTGTGGGCAGAGGTCTCAGCCCCGGGGCTGCCTGCTGCCCTGAGGCTCACCAAGGGCTGAACGCTCATGCTCCGGGGGCTCAGGGGGCCCGGGCTGGGGCCTGTCTTCAGCTCCTGCAGAACCTGCAGGTAGAACCTGAAGAGGAAGCTGACCAGAAGGGTCCTCCTGAACTCCACCCTGCCACCGGGGGCTGAGCCGGGGATGGCGATCTCGCCCAGGACCAGCCTGCAGGCCTCGCCCAGTGTGTCCTCTGTCCAGGGCCTGGTGGGAGAGTGGAGCACAGGACTCAGCCTCCCACAGGCTCTGGGGGCTGCTCCAAGCCGGTGTCCCCACACACAGAGGCAGATGGAGCCCAGGGATCCACTAGATGCAGGGGCCACACCCAGGGCCCCAAGGGCGGCAGGTAGGGGCCTGCTCTCCTGCAGCACAAACCACACTGGTGCTGAAGTGCTAGACAGGACCATGCAGCCAGCGGCACCATGCAGGTCGGGGCTTGGGTCCCCACAGCCCTATTGGATGGAGGTTCAGAGGGAACCCCCAGCTGGCAGTGCCTAGGTAGATGGGTCAGGCAGTGAAGTCCGAGAGTGAGCAGCGAGGAGGCCTAAGGTCCCCCCAACCCTGCCGACCTTGGCTAGCCCAGCACTCACCTGCCCAGGAGCTGCTGGCAGGACCGTGGTGCCATGACCGTGGTGGCACCCACCCCGCCATAGGCGATGCTCAGGCCCTCGATGGCGTTGGTGCCCTCTGCAAGCAGCACACGCATGCCAGCACTCACGTGTGGCACCGCATTCTGTGGGGCCTGGGCCTGCCGAAAGCTGGACACGAATTCCCGCTGTGGAGACAAGACCACTGCGGTGAGGGCGAGCAGATGTGGGCGTGGTGGTGGTGCCAGCTGCCCTCACGGCCAGGCAGGAGGACCTGTCCCTGGTGATTCCTCCAGCAGCTTGGTGCATAGTGGCCTTCGTGCCTTTCATGGGGCGGGGGTGGGGGGCAGAACGCAGGCCTTGCACTGAGAGGCCACAGTCTGGGTCTGTAGAAACCCTCACCTTTCCCTTTGCCAAGCCCATGTGGGAGCAGGACGGAGCTCGCCCCAACGGCCACGGGGCCCAGGAGGGCGTGGAGCTGGCTAGGCAGTCCCACTGCCTGGGCCCTCGGTGTCCACCCACACTGCACAAATGAGTCTTGTTCTGCCTCCGCCTTCGGGCGCAGCCAGAGAGCAGAGCTGGAGCAACCCCGGGGAGACCGACTTCACTCGGCCGCTCTGCCCTCGAGCTGCCAGTTCCAGGTTTTCTGTGCGCGCGTGTGTGGTTTGTGGCTGTGTGCCTGTGTGTGCATGTGGCACATATATGTGCCCATGTGTACCCCGTGTGCGTGTGTGTGTGTGTGTGTGTGTGTGTGTGTGTGTGTGCGGTGTATGTGTGTCAGCCTCCCCGAAAGGCTAGTCTTGGATTCAGGCACAACCCTGGTGAGAGCCTGGAGAGGGCAGAGCATTTCCTCCATGACTTCAGTGGCCCTGGGTGCTCCCTGAGCTGGGACTGCAGGGGCAGGGTCCAGGGGCCTGCTCCCGAGGCTGGGGGACCAGGGGCACAGCAGCGGGGCTCAGCCATGACCCCACAGTCCTCCCAACCTCGAGCCCCGTCCGAGGGCCCTGGTGCTGAGCTGTCTCCCCGCAGGACAGGGTTCCCAGCAGGCTTTGTACCTGCCGCCTCTGCTCTCCTCAGGGTGGCTGAACTCAGTGTAAGAAGGGAAACAAGGCCTCGTGGGCTCTGACCTTGCGCGAGTACGGGATGTGCACAGACTCCAAGATCTCCCCGGGGCGCAGGCCGGCGCTCGCCACCCCCGCCAGGAAGTGCTCGTCCAGGGGGATCAGCCTCACGCCCCCTGGGAACAGGGCGTTCTGCAGTCAGGAGGTTATCCCGCCCAGGGAGCAGCACACCTGCTATGCAGCAGGCAGGTGTGGGGCTGCACGGGGGACAGGGCGCAGGCACAAGCTCACACACAGGCTTTGCTCCCAGCACCCACGTCCCCGCAGGCTTCGGATGTGGGGCTCATCCCGGCCCTGGGGCCGCCTGTCAACTGACCCTCAACTCCTTGCAAAGCAGTGCTGCGTGCTCATGTTCAAAAAAGATGCAAACAAAAAAAGAGAGGACCCGAAGAGGAGGCCAGGCCGCAGGGCTGTCCCTCGCTGGCTTCTCCCATCCTCCACGGTGGGACCCAGTGGCAAGAGTGCTCAGCAGAACCCTGCGCTTTGGGCAGGCCAGATAGCTTGGTGGACTAACGCCCCTGGTAGGGCAGGCACAGGGACTGGGGTTCGATCCCCAACGTGCTGTGCTGTAATTCCACTGTTTGGGAGGCTGAAAACAGGAGAATCACTTCGAGTCTGATCTGGGTACTGAGACCCTGTACTAAATGCATTATAAAATAAATAATTTTATTTTATTTATTATTATTATTATTATTATTTTTAAGAAGAAGGTTGTACCTGGATGCCTCCAGGACCAGGCAGTGAATCCTGTCTGTCTACCCTGTGGGCTGGGGTTGGCCGATGTGGGATAGGGGCCAGGCACACAGCACTCAGAGAATGGAAAGGAAGAGAGGAGAGGGTGGAGTGGGGCCTGGGCGGGTTATTTTAGGAAGTAGCAGGGGGCAGTTGTGTTGGGCTGGCTTAGGGAGAAGGGAAGGAGGCTGCGGTGAGGCCTCCCACCCCAGCCCAGTGCCCGGCTCGCTGTGTCCTTACTGCTGGGCTCCTTCCCAGCAGTGAGGGGCTGTGGGGTTCTGGGCTGGGGTGCAGGAGTCCTAGGAGGGCCTCTGGAGGTGGAGCCCATGGAGGTCTCAGGCGGAGCCCCAGGGCTGTGCTTATGAGAAGCAGACCTGGGCTCCCCAGGGACAGCAGCGGGCCTGCCCCAACCCGGCCTGAAGCAAAGCCCCAAGAAAACCCCAGAAAGACGCCACTGCTCAGCCATGCAATCCACACTCACCTTCCGAGAGTAGCCGGAGGGTCGCCCGCCCCACGGCCAGGATGGGGTTCAGGTCTGAGGAGCTCTGCTGGCTCATGATGTGGCCCCCTAAGGACTGAGGAGACAGAAGCTTGCTACCGCCCCTCCCTGCAGCCCTGCGCTGCTGGGGGCCATGCGGAGTCTGGGCACTCAGTGCCTCCTCCAAGGGAGAAGGGCAGGTGGGTGGGCTGCAGGGGTAGAGCCCACCTGCTGCCACGCTCAGCCACTGGCAACCGCAGCTGGATCCCCAGGGACGCCTCACAGAGCAGCAAGGTGGGCTCCAGCCCATGCAGGGAGCTGGAGCTTGCCCTGGCCAAGCTGCCAAGCCTGGAGGCAGTACCAGGCCAGTGTCCTACAATCCCTTCTCTGCAGCAACCACCCTGCGGGCTGCTGTGGGTGGGCTGGAGCCTACGGCCAGGCCCCTCCACCACCCCAGAGTGACGGTGCCTCTGTCCCTGCCGTGTCCTGCCTGGCTCCTGTGGGCCGGGGAGCCCCTGACAAGGGCCAGGATGTGTGGGTTCCTCAGGTGCTGTCACAGGCAGCAGGTCCACCAGGGCCTCCCAGGGCCCCGCTCAGGGTGAGGGAGGTGGTGCGTGCAGAGTGTGCCCGGCTCTGAGCCGGCTCTCCCTTTCTTCTGCCAAGCATTCCCCAGCCAGCCCATGGCTGCGCAGGGAAGAGGCCCCTTCTTGCCGAGGTGCTCTACCTCTGTTAATGCAGCCAGGTCTAACCCAGGCCCCATGCAAGGCTCCTCGTGCAACGGGGACAAGCGTGGTGTCCTTTTCTCACCCGGTGGCCACTGAGCCACTCT
The DNA here is from genome assembly GCA_004027025.1 of Myocastor coypus. Lineage (NCBI taxonomy): Eukaryota > Metazoa > Chordata > Mammalia > Rodentia > Myocastoridae > Myocastor > Myocastor coypus. The sequence continues at coordinate 24,953 of PVJA010007590.1, forward strand.
GCTACTTTTCTCCAGCGACGCTTGCTAGCATAAGCACCCCTGCCTCTGCCTGCTGAGGCCCCGGCTCTGAGCGCGGACCCATGCCACGCTGGGTGCAGCGGACGTACCGCCAGGTTCCGGACCTGCTGGCTGGCCAGGGTGCGCAGGGCCTTCTCGAGGGCGCGGAGGGTCTGCATCTTCTCGCCGGGGAGCTTGGCGATGCTCTTGGCCAGGACGTCCTGCAGCTTGGCCAGGCTGCAGTTGGCGCCAACAGTCAGGCCTAGGAAGCAGAGCCACTGCGGGTTGGGCTGTGTGGGCGCAGGGCCCCCTGCAGCTGGGTGTGTAGCTCACAGGCACTCCAGGAGGGCACTGTGTCCAGCCCCGGTCTCCGGGCACGGGGTTCCTTCAGAGAGAAGGGTGACGGCAGGGGAGGGCAGGGAAGGTCCTCCGGGGCTCCCCACTGAGCACAGCGGCCACATGACTGAGGGTTCGCTGACCCGGGGCAACAATGCAGTCGCAAGAGTCATCGCTGCCCAGTAGCCTTCTGTAGGTCTGTGAGGGACGCCGGCCAGCAGGACACACATGGCCTGGGTGGCACCCAGTGGTCCGCTGGTGTTGCCCAGTGTGAGGAAGTTGGGGCCCCCAGGAGGGAAGTGAGGAGCAGGGGCCAGCAGGACAGCACCACGCTCTGCCAAGGGCTGCCAACCTCGGGCCATGGTCATGCCCACGTGTGGCTCAAGGAGATGCTAGCTCCGGCCTCAGAGTTTCTCTTCAGGGAGGAAATGAAGGGTTCAGATCAATGCCCAGAAGAAAAACAGGGAACCAAGCACGGTGGCACATGCCTGTAATGCCCACACTTGGGGAACTAAGGCAGGAGGATTTCTGTGAGTTCAAGGCCAGCCTGGACTACACAGCAAAATAGAAAAACAAACACAAAAAATACAAGCAAATGTTTGTCTTAAAGTACAAAAACCAACAAATAAAGGGTGCAAAGTGGTCACCCGGACAGCAGGCTTCAAAAGTGGGTCCTTCTGCCCCTGGGTTTGCAGAGTGGAGCACGTGCTTGTGGGGTTCGGCCCCTCACTCCCAGCACCCAGGCTAGCTCCGGCCGGCCTGTTCCTTCCTGGGCTCAGCTTGGCTTTAATTCTGGGGACTCGTTCCCCTCCCCAGCCCTGGGGTTACGGGAACTGGCATGTACACAGCACAGCACCCCACCACCCTTCGCGCACGGGAGACACAGCCGCTTCTTCCCAGCTACCACTCCTCCCTCTCCTGGTCCTGTCCTAGCCTGGCCGTGCCTGCCTCTGCAAAGGGCACAGGCGCTGTGTCTGGCACCCCCGTATGCCTCCTGGATCTTCCTAGGAGGCCGCTGCGGCCTCCTCATCACAGGTTCTCCTGGGAACCAGTCGTGACTTTCTGTAAGAGCCCTGGCCTCGCTAGTCCTAGTGACCCACGCCTGGAATTCCAGCTACCCAGAGGCAGGAAGAGGGCAAGTTTGAGGCCATCTTGTGCCTTGGTGAGTTCCCATCTCAGAAAATAAAAGGTGAAGAACAGAGCTGAGGATGCAGCTCTGCCCGGCACGCTCGAAGGCCTGGAGTCCATGCCCGGTACCACAAAGCAAACAGCCCCAGAACAGGGCCTGTGTCCGAGGAGCCTGGGAACTAACTCTAAGCCTGTTCCCTGCCACCTGATGCCTCTTCCTGAGGAGAAGCCAGAGCTTTCCTGGTGGAGGAGACCAGGCACAGGGTCTTCGCCAGGGCTCATGCAGGGCTGAGCTCCGAAAGCCACAGCTGGCGCCTCTGTGACGCGGTGGGACAGGGCAGTCCTCACAGCCATTCTGTGGTGTTTGCTTGGCGATTCCCTCCTGCCCCTGCAGTCCTGCTACGGCTTGGCCCACCTCTGCTCATGAGTCCTAGCTCCTTGCTAGCGGGGCAGACAGGCTCTCACTCTGCATCTCAGGGGCGCTTCTGCAGCCTGAGAGCAGGAGTAGCTGTTGGGCATTCAGCCCAAGCTGATCGGAAGCGACAAAGGCAGCGCCCAGGTGCCGGCAAAGGGAAGAGCGCCACAGGAGGAGATAGCGGCTGCAAGCACGAGCATCAGGAAGCCGATGTCGTGGAACCCACACTGCTGACTTAAAAGGACAGGTGGGCGTAAAGGGACAGGTATAGCCACAGTGGGGCACTTCACACCAGTGATCGCAAAGAGGCCCGAGGAACACCAGAGCTAAACATCACTGTTGCGTGAGTGGCGGAGCGCAGGTGGCTAGCCTAGAGGCGACGCCCTGTGCTTCTCCCTTCTCGGTGGGCCCTGTGCCTGGAAGCCCCTGCACAGTGCTGCAGCTGGGGTGCGGGGTGTGGGCACGCAGCTCCCCTCAGCTGCACACACCCCATCCTCCCATCACCGTGATGCTGCCTGCTTCTCTTTGAGGCCCTCCACTCTTGTACGCAGGACTCCTACGGGTGAGCAGGGCCTGGAGTGGCATCAGCGACACCTCCTGTCCCAGGATGGTGGGACCAGGAGGCATTGCTGGGGGGTGCGCTGGTGTGGCAGGATCTGGGTGGGGTCCCATGAGGCCCAGGCAAGCGTAAGGGGCAGCCCAGCCGGCAGCACTCACCATCACTGGATGCGATCACTGTGCTCAGCTCTGGGACCCGGGCAGGACAGATGAGTAGTGGGTGGACACGGCCACGGGACTTGCTGCTAGGGCCTGAGGGGTGAGCAAATGCCAGAGAGTTGGGAAAGAGAAAGGCAAAAGGCCAAGACGGGCATAAGTGGGAGCAGACGTGAGGGCAGAGCCCGCGTGCCCAGGCAGGTCTCTGAGACCCTCTCCAGGTCTCTGAGGGTGGGAACGAGCAGGAAGCTCCTCGCGCCTCCATAGTCTCAGGACCTTCACACAAACTGCAGAGCTCTGCTGGGAACGACTGGTGGGGGTGGGCGCAGGCTCGGTCCATCCACATCGGAACCCACGGCAGGACCACGGAGGTTGAGGAGCCGGCATGTATGGCTCACATCTGCTGGGCGCAGTCCTGACCAGGCCCTCAGCACGTACTGCGGCACTAAGGGGGGGGGGGGGCACAGAGCCCAGAGCCCAGCTGCAGGACTCTGGTTGGTGAGGGCTGCTGGGCCTTCCCAGCTCTTCCTAAGAGTGGCGAGATCAGGTGTTTTATTTTGGAACTGGGAATTGTACACAGGGCTTTTGCTTGCAGCTTACAGGCCCAGACCCTTGTATTTTTTATTTTTAGAGACAGGGTCTCACTAAGTCACCAAATGGCTGAGGCTGGGCTCGAACCTGTGTTCTTCCTGCCTCAGCCTCCCAGAGGCCTGGGAGCCCAGGCTCTTGCCACTGTGCCTGGCTTATGTCTGAGGTCTGGGGCCTGGTGTACACAGCTCTGTGAACGGACCTCACATTTTAGTTCAGTGGTGCCTGCTCATGTCTGACACAGCGAGGCCTGTGCCTCATAGAACAGGAGCCCAGGCAGGAATCAACCCAGGGTCAGGAGTGCAAAGGGCAAGGGGACCAGGCATCACAGCCTACCCCCCCCCCCCCCGGGCACAGCTGTGGTTGGAGGCCCTGCTCCGTGCTCCAGGACTCATTGCGGCAGGGTGAGCAGATGCAGGATGAGGCTAGCTGGGGCAGGTGGTGGCGGGGCATCACACTGACCAAGGGCTGTGTTGCCCAGCACCAAGGGAGCTTCGGGGTGCTGTGCCCTCAGCGCCAGCAGCTCCTGCAGGGTTCCCGGGGAGACCCAGGTGACTCTGTCTCCGTGAAAGGTCAGGCTGCGTGGCTCCGGGCTTTCTGCCATCCGCTAGGGACAGATGAGGGCCTGTGAGTGGGGTGGGGCCCCCGGAGCCCACAGTGGCCTGGCCCCCAGGATGGTGCCCTGGACGCCTCAGAGGTGGCAGGCATTCCACTCGCTTCCGCCCTGCCGAGTGCCTGCTGTGATGTCCCCTTCCACACCCCGAGAAGACCCCGGGGATACCCACAGCACTGCCAACCCCGCTGAGCACGTGGCCTTCCTGAGCTCTGCCCCCAGGGCCCCTGGGTGCCTCTCCCCATCTGCGCCCGTGGCATCAGCCACAGTCCGTTGTCACCCTGTGACACGTATGTCTCGCACAGGGTAAAAGCTGGGACGCTGAGCTGGGTGTGTCCACCTCAGCACCACCCCCACTGGTCCTCTGACTCCAGGACCTTTGTACCTGCCTGTTCCCCGCTTGTGTGGGTGCTAGGTTGCTGCCCCCGTAAACATCTTGCTCCTCGACTGGGTCTGCCTGGCCCAGATATGTAAAGGCAGCCGCCCACATCACTTCCTCCATCTCTCTTTTATCTTTTCCTCCTGACCACTCTGCAGTTGCTGAGAAGCCATGTGTTTCTCATCTATTGCTCTGCTCCTGTCTGTCTGTCTGTCTGTCTGTCTGTGCCCACCTGGTTTTGAGTGCATGAGCAAACTCCTAGGTGCCCCTATGGTCAGCTGGGGTGACAGGAGGGACTGCCAGGAGCTTGGCTGTGCTGTGAGGCTGGCGTGGACAGGGTCACCCTGGCTGGCGGCGGCAGGGTCCCAGGCCTCACAGTGAGCCACCCCCACATCCCCGCAGCACCCTGCCTGCCCTTCTCACCATGAGCTCTGGGGGGAAGATGGGCTCCTGGGTCGGGTCCCAGGGCTGGAACTCAGTTCTGGACAGCAACTCTGAGCACATCTGCGGGAGGCGGAGGCAGGGTGTCAGCGGGTGGGACGGGGAGTCGGCAGGAGGGACGGGCCAGCTCCCCAGGCACCACCCACACGCACGGTCTCCTGCCAGACAGATTCGGATTTGCCTCTGTGAGGGAGGGAGGAGGTGCCCAGGGCCTCAGGTGCAGCTGCTCCCAAGAGCACACTGACTGCAGCTGGTCTCTGAGAAGCCCCAGCGGGACCTCTGTCCCTGTCCCCGGTGGTCCTTGGGAGAGTGTCCCTGTCCCTGGAGTGTCTAGGGCCAGCTGTTGAGGAGCTGGGTGTGGTCCTCAGTGCTGATGCCCTGTGTACTTCCCTGTGGGTGAGTTAAGTGTGAGGCTCCGAGTCCTCCACCCTGGCCCGTGAGCTTGGGACGGAGGGAACTGTACTTTCAACAGAACAAACACCAATCCTGCCAGGGATCAGTGCACCCCAGACACACGGGTCTCTGGCCCTTGCCTGGGGACAGGAACACTCACAAGAGCTTGTGGGTCGCTGCTCCCTGGTGGCGTGACGGTGTCCCCTGCCTCGTCCAGGCAGCACTGCCCGGCTCTGCTCTGCTTGCAGCCACCTGAGTCCTGAGGGGAAATAGCTCCGGCCGTCAGCGGGACCCCTTGGACGGCGACCAGGTGCTGCTGGCCTGCGGGACGCTGGGATTTCTACTGTGCAGGTGACCTCGGTGTCCTGCTGTGCTAGTGCTGGCTATTTACCAGAGTGGCCACACAAGATATTATAGAAACTCTGTGTTATGTAATAGAAAATATAGGACAAAATACATAACACACTGTATAGCATGTTTCTAATAGAAATACAGGACACGAGATAGCAGAAGCTACAGACGGTTAAAGCAACAAACCATCTTCATCCTGTTGCCTGGGTGCTGGCCTGACATGGTGCATATTTAGGGTTGTACTGTATTAGTACTGTACCTGCTTATAAAGTGCATGGCATGTGAACATTTTGGTTACTGTCCCTGCAGTGTGTCTGTTTCTAAAGTTTTTAGGTTAATTCCTAGTGGTCAAATCAATTTTTAAGTTGCTTTATTCGGAGCATGGAGGCACACACCTACAATCCCAGCACTCAGGAGGCTGAGGCAGAAGGGCCTAGAAGTGGGAGGCCAGCCTGGGCTGAGTAAAGAATTCAGCCTGCGTGACATAGGGAGATCTGGCCTCCAAAAACCAGCCAACAAACAGTGAATACATGATAGATAGATAAGTAAATGGGGTTGATGAATGTACCCCAGTGGGGGAACACCTCTCACGCTCTGTCCCCGCGCGAGTGTCAGGCTCTGCCCTTCATCCCGAGGACTCAGGGTGGAGGTGCTGGTGCCCAGTCTTAGGCCTCCCAGCACAGAGGCCACGTCAGGCGTGTGGGGGGCCTGCTGTCACCTCCGCCCCGCGAGCCCGAGCAAGGCTGCAGGAAGCCGTGGGACCCTGCACGTGGCCCTCAGACTGTGCTGGCCTCAGTGTCTGCCCTCTGTGGAGGACCCCGTGTCTCCACCGAAGCAGACACTGTCCACGCCACCACCCATGTGCCCAGCAGCCGTGGGTTTCACCAAGAGCGGGGACCTGAGCCGAGGTGCCAGCTGTCAGCCCTGTCTGCGCTCGCACAGAGGGGCTTGGCTCACTGTGCACCTCCCTGTCCCCTTGTGTCGCGGATCATATTCCCGGGCCACCTGGCTCCCACAGCAGCCTGGCCCTTCTGTCTGCTCCCTGGCCTGCTGGAGCCCCTTGTGGGCTGTGGCTTTCTTTGTCACCTTGGAAAGGTCCGGTGCTGTAGTGCTGCCAGGTTCCCCTGCGGCGTGGACATTCCCAGGTCCCAAGGCCATCTGTTCTTGCGGCGCCCAGCCCCAGCCCGCAGTACCGCCGCAGCCGTCCTCACTCACCAAGCAGAAAGTCCTGCCGCTCTCGAGGATGGGCCGGTAGCCAGTGCAGCGACACAGGTTCCCTGCGGGGGCAAGGCTCCATGGTCGGTGCCTGCATGAGCCACCTGCTCCTGCTCAGTTGTGGGGTGCTGTGTGCCAGGTGAACAGCACCCTGAGCTGCGCCGCCAGCCCCATGGTTTGGAGAGATCAAGAGCATTCTCCCATCTGCCAAGTGGCTTAAGTTTCTCCCTTCTCTGGGAGGGCGCCCTCCCCTCTCCTCGGCTTCAGCCCGACTCTCCGTTCTAAGGCTGAGTCTAGCCGATGGATGCATGTTGCTCGTCTTCCGACATCCCTGCTCGCTCGCTGCCCGTCTGTCTGTCTATCCTCTCTCTCTCTGTCTCTCCCTCTCTGCCATGCATCTGTGTTTCCTGTCTATCTCTGATCAATCACTTAACCTGTGCATCTACGTGTCTCTCTTATGCCCCAGGGGCCAGCTGCCTACCACACCACTATGAATCTGTGTCTCTGTGCCTGCTGTCTACCAGGAGTCTATGTCCGCCTGTCCATCTGCTTACGCAGGCACCGCCATCTCCCCGCACCTATATCGCGTGCTGTGGATGAAACCCCAGGCCTCTCTCACCTTAGGTGAGTGCTTAGCACCGAGCTCTCCCGACCCCAACACATGTTCCCTGGCAGCTCCCAGACACGTAAGGCCAGGCCCTGGGGCGGTGAGGCCTGGCTCTGCCCCGACTCTACAGGCTCAGTGTCTGGGGTGGCACAGGAACTTGTATGTTGTGGACTGTGTCCCCCACTGAGGGGTGACATTGGACCTTAGGCTCCCGGGACAAAGGAGGGGTTTGGAGGAGGCAGTGGGCAAGAGTCCATCCGGAAGGCTGAGGCGACAAGCCAAGCTGGGACCTGTGGCTGAGGACCATAGAGAGGGAGGGAGAGGGGTGCAGGGACCCGGGGGGGGGGAGGACAGTGGCGGAGAGGGGCAGGGGGGATGGGGAAGGTGAGGACTCTGAAGAGTGTGTCTGAGAGGAGCAAGGGGACAGAAGGAGTCAGAGAGAGGGAGAGGGAGGCAGAGAGAGAGGGGGAGAGAGGGAGAGGGAGAGAGAGAGGGGGGGAGAGAGGGAGAGACAGAGAGAGACAGAGAGAGAGACAGAGAGACAGAGAGAGACAGAGAGACAGAGACAGAGAGAGACAGAGAGACAGAGAAAGAGAGATAGAGAGAGAGAGGGAGACAGAGACAGAGAGAGAGACAGAGAAAGAGACAGAGATACAGAGAGACAGAGACAGAGAGATAGAGAGACAGAGACAGAGAGAGACAGAGAGACAGAGAGAGACAGAGAGACAGAGAGAGAGATAGAGAGAGAGAGGGAGACAGAGACAGAGAGAGAGGCAAAGAGACAGAGATACAGAGAGACAGAGACAGAGAGATAGAGAGACAGAGAGACACACACAGAGAAAGACAGAGATAGAGACAGAGATAGAGAGACAGACACACAGAGAGAAAGATAGAGATAGAAAGACAGAGACAGAGAGAAAGACAGAGACAGACACAGACATACAGAAAGACAGAGACAGAGAAACAGAGACAGAGACAGAAAGACAGACGCACAGAGAGACAGAGACAGAGAGAGACAGAGACAGAGAGATAGGCAGACAGAGACAGAGATAGAGAGATAGACACAGAGATAAAGAAACAGAGAGAGACAGGTAAAGGAGACAGAAAAAGACAGAGAAGAGATAGAGAGAGAAAAAGAGAGTGGGACACAGAGAGAAGGAACCTGGGCTGGCTTCCCGGAGACTGTCTGTGGCTGTCACCAGGGTGACCCTGAACACTGCCACTGGGGTGTGCAGGGCCTATGGCCTGCTACAGAAGCCGCCCTGCAGCACAGCCTGGGTCTGGTGCACGTGGCCCTGTGGCAGGTGGTTCTTCTGCGTTTGCAGCCCCGGTCAGAGGCGGCTGTGCTTGCTACATTCACCGCATCGAGCGGCCAGCATCCTAGTGGGAGGACAGCAGTGCATGCCCAAGGCGAGAAGGCCACCAGGGACGTGGCCGGGCGAGCAGGGGCCTCCTCAGAGCCCGCGGAGCCGTGGCCTGCTGTACCTTGCTCTGGGATTGCATCGCCTCACTGCGGTAGAGTGAGCTTCCCTGGTTCTAGGCCAGCCAGTCTGGGGCACTTGCAGGGCATCTTGGGGAGCAGAGGCTCTGAAGGAGTCCGGTCACTTGCGGGGAAGGGCAGAGTCCTGGGGCCCTGGCTCTGCAGGCCTGGGGTGAGGAGCAGCTGCTCTGGCGGGCACCGGGGACTACGGCGGCTGGCTGTGCTGAGTGGTGCGTCTGAGGCCCCTCAGCCAACCCACCTGCCAGGGCCTCCAGGAGCTGCTCCTCCGAGGGCTGCGGGTGGTTGCGGAGCAGTGTGTACAGCGACATCACCACCCCGGGCGTGCAGAAGCCGCACTGCGTGCCGTGGCTCCTGGCGACCCTCTCCTGCACGGAGAGCAAGGTCAGGGCCAGGCCAGGGACTCCAGCAAGGCCACAGCGTGTCTGTGGCAGGGCTGTCCACTGGGGCAGGAAGGCTCTTCAGGGAGCTGGGACCCGGAGGACGTGCAGGCCTCACACATGGTGCCCCGCACCACCCTGTCCAGCTTCTCCGACGGACCCGGACCCTCTGCCCTGCCTGCATACCTGGCGCAGGCTCAGAGGCCTCGTTATTTAAGGCTCAGTCCCTGCCTGGCAAGGCTAGCCATGTCTCATTCCAATCTTCCCACTGGGAACCTGTGTTTCTAGTTGGCTCCCGTGGCTCTTGGGAACAGGAGCACCCGGAGCGCCTGGCTCCAGTTGTGGGGACTGCAGTGCAGTCCAGGATCAGGTCCCTTCTGGGAACACCTGCTGGTCCTTCACCTTGGCCGTCCACTCAGTTTTGAACCTCATAGAGGAGCCAGAGGCCCTGGGCTCCTCCTGCCTTTCAGCTGTGTTGGGAGCTCTGGCCCTGGACTCCCTGGGCCCCGGGACAGTGACGGGAACTGACGAGCTTTCTCACCAGCTTGTGTCGTGCTCACTGCCCCGAGCCAGGCCAGGCCTGGGGATGGGACTGTCCCACACTCTGCAGTTACTTTCAGACTCTGCCCGCCCCTTCTAATTTCACCCCAGGGACTTTCTCCCACAGGAGGAGCCTCAAATTTTATCCTGTTAGTGGCAGAGCTGCTCTGCCCTCTGTCGTCCTGTGTACGACACCTCCTCTGTGTCACAGATGACGGATGTCACCAGTATCTGGGCGGCCCTGCTGACCTTGTCGGTGTGAAACACTGCAAGAAGGTGATCACCCCGCAGGGTCCTTCTGGACCCCTGGGCAGAAGCCCTGCTCTGACCCATGCCTGGGGCATCCCGGCTTCCACGGCCGGAGACAACCCCCAGGCTGAGGTGGCGAGAAAGGAGGCAGCGGATCCTGCTGACCTGTACAGGATGGACCCTGGTCCTGATGCTGCCCACGCCTTCCACGGTGGTGACAGCCACCCCGTGCAGAGAGCAGAGGGGCACCAGGCAGGCGGTGACCGAGACGTGTCTGTGAGAGACAGGGGAGAACCCAGGCAGAAGCCGGGAGACGGGGTGGGGTGGGCCAGCAGCCAGGGTTGCCGCTCTTTGCCAGGACGGGGAGCCCTGAGGAGTGCTGGGGTGCCCTGACTTTGGAAGATTGCTCTAAGCCCTGTGAAGGTTCCTGGGTGACCTGTTGGTCACTGAGATGTGCTTGGACACCTGCTAGAACCCGCTGGACACATGGTCATCCTATTATCTGTGCCCAGATCCCCGAACCCAGGCCTCACCCAAACTCTGCCTCAGACCCCACCCCACACACGCCAGCCTGTGCTCTGAAGTCGTCCCTGATTTATGCTGGGGGATTGGGAGGAAGCCAAGTTCTAGAATGGGCCTGCATCCTTGCTGGGAAGGTGCCGTCCTGGCCAGTGGTGGAAGCTCATTCAGGGACAGAGAGCCCGGCTGTGGTCCTCGTCCTGCGGCATGGGAGCCTCAGTTTCCACATCTGTAGAGCACCGGGCTCACCAGACGCCCGCAATCTCCCTGATGTATGTTGTCAGGCCCTGCGGGATTTTGAAGCCTGAGACTAGGTGTGAGGCCCCACGTCCACTCCTGTGTGGGAGCCAGGCTGGCACTACCTGGGCTTCCCAGAGGCCATGTCGAGCCGGGACAGCATCACGGTACAGGCACCGCAGCTTCCTCCTGCACAGGCCGACTTCGTGCCTGTGAGACCAACTGGAGGGCCGGTCAAGGAAAAGGCTGTGGCACCCCTGAGCCCCCCCAAGCTGCAGGGGGAACCTCCTCCCTTCCACCACAGCCAGCTGGAAAGGGTCCGGTTCCTTCGCAGGAAGGTCAGCAGGGCCACTTCTGGGTCCACATCCCGCTCTGTCACCTGCATTGGGGTCAGGGGAGGATGTCGGGCACGGAGTGGGCTGAGAAGGGGCTGGTGGTGGCCCTAGCCTGACCTGCTCATGCTTGCTGTGCAGGCCCTGGGGTGTTCAAGCTGGCTCAGGCAGGAGCCTTGAGAAGCTCATACGGCAAGGCGGCTGGCTCTCTGTGTGGTGTGGAATGTGCCCGTGTGCCCGTGTGTGCATGTGGGTAGGACGCAAAGCCAGAGGAGTTGGGGCATCTGTGAGACACTCTGGGACTTCAGGTTCATGGCGGGACAGGGAGAGCGGCTGTCACCCTGACAGCCCCTAAGGGGCCTGAGGGGGCCAGGTGTCATGGAGGCCCTTCCCCCCAAGATAGCGGGGTGAGTGCTCAGTCAGAGCCTGGCAGGAGCCCGAGGTAGGTGGTGGCCCGGAGGCCCCACGTTTGCCCCTTCCTGGGCCTTCGGTGGGGGTGCTGTCGCCCAGCCAGGGTGGGTGCTGAGGGCTGGGAGAGGCGGCTGGTCCCTGGGGCTGTGTGGCAGGGCAGCAAATGTAGGCTGTGGGTGCCTGGCGGCCTATGGGGGTGGCAGTGGGTCAGAAGGGGACCCAGGGCCCCTTGGAGCCAGCATGCACGGGAAGGAGACCAGGCTGGCTGCAGCTGACCCCGGCCATCCTTGCAGAATGGGGACTTGATAGAACATTAGTTTAGCAAAGAAGACTCTGAAGGCTGCGTCTGCACATTCCTGGGTTTGAGGGTCAGCCAGGCTCTCGAGAAACCTCCCTGTCTCAGCCTGTCTCTGGAGCGTGGCCCACTCGGGCAGGCGGGACCATCCCCGTGAGGGTGCACTGCCACCTGTGGGCTCCACAGTGTCCCCTCCAGCTGCATGGCGATGGGCCCAGCCAGGGCCCAGGCTCCTGGCTCCCACAGCACTTACCTTTTTCCCGTTCACAAAGAAAACCAGCTCGTCGGAGCCTGGAGGGGTAGGCATGACCTAGGCGGAGTGTGTGCTGGCTGAGGAGGGGAGCGGAAGGCTGGAGCAGCCGGGCAGGAGGCAGCCGTGGCGATGCCTGGCTCTGGCTTTTGAGCTGGGGCCCAGCCCAGCCTTAGGACCCACCCTCTTGGCCTGAGCTGCTGCCCGCCTCCTCCCTCCTGGGGTCATTGTGGGGGTGGTGGTGAGGGGGCAGGGCAGCTGCTGTCCCTCGCTACAGTGGGGGCGGGGTGGGGGCCCAGCCATCTCAAGAGCAGGCCTAAAGGAAGACACAGCCCCTCCCTCACAGGGAGGTCCCTGCCCTGCGCCCTGTGTGCTCCGTCTTACAGGTCTGTAGGCCTGTGTGGATCTGGCCCGCATGTGGTGATGGGTGGCTGCTGCGCCATGGATCCATGGCCCCTCTGCACCCCAGCTCGGGGGGCCCTGCTCCACCTCGGAGGACAGTCAACAGTCAAGCCAGATCTTCACAACTGCAGCGCGGTGGTCCTTGGTCATGTCTCTGTGTGTTTGAGAGGAAGGCTTGGTGTCAGGGTGTGCACTGCATGAGTGGTAAGAAGGCATGGAGCCTGGTGTGGTGGCACACGCCTGTAATCCTCTCCCACTCAGGAAGGACCAAGGTCCAGCCCTAGGGAACTGGAGAGACCCTGTTTCAAGATCAAACAGAAAGCAGGGTCAGGTTGTCACTCAGAGGAGGATCTGGGCTCACTCCCCAGTCTGGCAAAGCAAAAGTAAACCCCAGGAGCCTTGGAGGAGTGTGAGCCGCAGTGCACCCTGGGTCGGGCTGTTGGGGCCCAGGGTCCTCACAGCTCCGTGCACGGCTGGCCCTGCCCTCCCGCCCGCTGGGACCTGTGGCTCCTTGGGCAGCCTCACACTCCAGCCTCTCCCTCTCCTCTCTGGTCTGGCCTTGGGGGCTCTAGGGCCTCAGTGCCCGAGGCTGCCCCGCCCCATGGGACCCGGAGCCTCTGCAAGGGGCCTCCGCTGAGTGCACACGCATCCTGACCACGGCACCAGTACCACGTGGCCTCCCCTTCCCTTGTTGCAGGACAGAAATGGACAGAAATATAATAGGCAGTCAGAAAGCTGGGACCTTGAGGAGACAGCAAGATGACTTTGCAACTTTGGTAGAGGCTGACCCCTTCTGTGGGTCGGACCGGAAGACCAGTGAGTAAACGCATGCAGCCGAGAGCTTCCCTAGCGATTGCCCTGAAGGACTGATATTCTAAAAGGTGTCAGTCACCTGGAAGCCAGAGACAGTCACTGACTGGCCCAGCCCCTATAGGACAAGCCCCTGTTCCGTACCCATGCCCACACCCTGAAGGACTGATATTCTAAAAGGTGTCAGTCACCTGGAAGCCAGAGACAGTCACTGACTGGCCCAGCCCCTATAGGAGAAGCCCCTGTTCCGTCCGTACCCACACCTGCTTGCTACATGACTCACTTTCCCATTTGGCCCTGGATTTAATCAATTTTACCCGATAATGGTGTTTGTAACTTTGTTGGTTGACCCTGGTTTTGTCCTATGTCATGTGCAAGTTCCTATATTTTCCACCCTCGTCCTACCTCACCACGTGGTTTTGCTCTATAAAAACCCCTGGAGAAGATAGATTCTGGGGCAACCCACTGAGGTCTCCCTTCTGTCCCTCTCTTGGACTGGAGCTTTCTTTTCCCCAGTAAACATATTCATTCTACTCTTAGCCTCTGCTGTCCCTAAAATTCATTCTTTGGTTTCAGAGAACATGAACTCGCAGCAGGAGCCTCTCGGGTCAGGAGTGTCCCTCCCCTCTATCATCCTCTGCTCGGCCTGGGAGAGCCTGAGCCCCTGCCCCCTGGCCCAGCGGCAGGACGCTTGTGTGCCACCGGCGCTGCCATCTGCTCTGTCCCCGTACCCCTGTGCTCCCTGACATGGGCGCTGTGTTGTGTCCAGCTGCACACGAGAGCCTCAAGCGCTGGCGCGGCTCAGCTTGTGTCACGGGGCCACCTCTGAGTGAGCCCCCGGCAAGGGTCCGTCCTTCCCTCGACGGCAAGCAGTCATAGGACTCTTCAGCCGTCACCCCCTTGTCTGACATCAGAAAGGGCTCTGAACTTGTGCTAGCTCTTCATTTAGTAACACAGGAGCTGGGAAGCAGGCCCTGGTGAGGAGGTGGCTTGTTTCCTGGGGGTGTCGCTGTGGGTTGGGGTGGCAGGGATGGCGGCTCACCGTGGGACATGCGTGCAGGGCTGGGGCACCGCAGAGGTGCTTCTTCTCCAGTGCTCACAGTGCCCTAGCGTTAAGTAAGCGGGCCTTTCAGAGGGACCAAGACGAGGCTGGCTCTGGGAAGACAGCAGGCCTGGAGGGTGAGCAGGCCTCGTGCTTCAGGGCCCCAAGACAGAGGGGAGGAGGCCGAGGAGGAGCAGCAGGGACCCGGGCGCCGCTGAGGTGGCTTCCGGCTACTGGAAAACAGCTGGGGTTGTGTGAGGACCCACTACCCATCCCCACCCACTGCTGCTTGTCTCCAAGCTGGGGCTCAGGGACTGAACACCCCTCAGGTGAGAGACAGACTGTCAGCGTGCTGGGAGACGGGTGCTGACGCAGACAGCAGCGTGGCCGGGGCCTTGGTGCTGCACCGTGCATAACAACTCAGGCTGGGTTGGAACTGGGCCCAAGCCACCTGCAGGGGTGGCTCTGAACCAACCGGTTTATGCAGGAAGCGGCAGGTGGAAGGGTAAACAGATCAACAACAGGGGCTCCAGCCGGCGAGGTGCCAGGGGCGGGCAGGGGACGTGCTATCCTGCCCTTTCCCACTCAGGACTGCAGAGATATGCAGTGACTTCTGTTCTCTGTGTGTCTTTAACGAAAAAGGGAGCCAGAAGCTCCTCCTGACCTCCTCCCAGGTGTCTGGCCCGGGATCCCTCAGGCGCCTCCGTCTCTGTCTCCAGCAAAGCCCTTTCCTAGTGTTATTTCTCTAAGCTGCAGTTCATGTGGCAGCCCAGGTGCGGCTGAGCTGTTACACAACAGGCCGGTGTCACACCAGCCTCCTCAGCCACGGCAAACAATGCCAAGGGCAGCTCCACCCCATAGCAGGGGCACAGACCTGGGAAAAGCACGTGCCCCACCCTGGCTCTGGGAACCAGGAAAGTCCAGAGGGTGCTTTGGTCCGCTGGGCAGTCGCTGCCTTCATTTTGGGCTCCTTGGACGGCAAGGCGGAGTGGGGTCAGCAGACAGGCTTTTCGTGATGGGTCTGGTCAATTCCTGGATACCCTTGGGCCTCTGGCCCGTTCTGGTGCTTTCAGGCCTGGGGAGCCTGGACTCTGAGGAAGAGGGTCCTCACACCAGCACCCCAGGAACCAGGGTCTAGGATGCAAGGACTCTTTGGTCTGGGGGTGGGTGGGGGCGGTCACTTGAGTGTCTGCAGGAATGCCCACTGCGCCCTTCCTGCCCAACCCTGTGAATGTGCAGAGGGAGGAGGGTCTCCCTGCCAGCTTTGTGCTTCTACACCCAGGGGTGGAACCATGGATCAGGGTCGCACAGCCCAGGATTTAAACTGCAGTCGCCTTGCAGTGTGCAGGTGACAGACACCTGCCGGGGTGCGTTCTGTGGTGGCCAGCCTGGCCGGTCACCTAGCCTTCCAGGGGCTTAGGTCTTGGCAGGTGGATCAGGTTAAGGAGAGATTCTGGGGGATCCTCAGGCTGCCCTGAGCCCTCAACCCGCGTTGTCTGAGAGAGGGCCTTGAGGAGGGAAGAGACCATAGCCGCGGTGCCAAGCTGAGCACTGCGTCCACCACGCCAGGGGGATGCAGGCGAACTCTTCCTGGGGCCGCCAGACTGTGGTGCCTGACCCTGGGCTTGTGATGTGGGCCCCGAGGGAGAGAAGGTGCTGCCCAGCTGCTGCCACGTAGCCCTGGGAAACAAGGGACACAGCCCACAAGGGAGTGCTGGGAGGATGATGTCTGCCCCAGCTGGGTGCAGGGACTGTAGCGCTGTGCCCCGAAATACGGTGTGGACAGACGGACAGTGCTGGAGGACAGCAGCTGAGGGTGGTCAAGGTGGAAACCCGGGCGGGTGTGGGCACAGCGGCAGCTCTGCATCCTGTAGTGACCTGGAAGTCCAGCTGCAGGAGCATGGGGGCAGGGAGGAGGGCCTCGCACTGCAGGAGGCGCTTCCGGTGGGCAGAAGGATACAGAGTCCCTGGCCAGAGCTCCTGTCACCTGACACCACTCCAAGGGCATACAGACAGCTCTCAAGGGCTGGGGCTGGGAGAACAAGTTCTTGCTCAGGAAACAGGTCGCAAGACTGAGGGGACAGAGGGCAGCTTGACCCCTGGCCGTATGGTGATGCCATCTTTCCCTTGTAAGGCAAGGACTGGACGGCAGAGGCCAGAGGTCCTGGGAAGGCATCGCAGGGGCCCAAGCAGGGTCTGAAGGAAGGAGCTCAGCCACCTCACGGTCCAGTGGCACAGGGACTGGGCCACGTGGGCAGAGCTCGGGGAGTTACGGGGACGATCTGCAGGGGCCCCTAGGACACAGGTAGAGGCCAGGGAGCTGGAGGCCGGGGGACAGCCGCTGTGAGTGGGAGAAGCATTTGATATTTTCTTTTCTTTTTTTCTGGTCAATGTTACATAATAATAGAGAAAGAGGATCACTAGGAGGTTGTACCAGATGTAGTAAAATAGTGAAAAAGCAAGTAAACAGAGTGATACGAACATTGGTGGTGCAGTGGACTGCCGGCTGGTGGTCAGCTTGTGACACCCAGCTGAACTGAGCTAGCGTGGCACTGGTGTGGGCAGCATAAGAGGCAGAGCTGGAGAAGCTGTTGGGAGGCTCTGAGCAAAGCTGTGTGGAGAGGCTGCTGGAAGCTGGTCCTCCTGGGCTGCTCTGCTGGAGGCCCTCGTCATGCCAGCCTTCTGGGGAACGCGGCTGCTCCCGCCGCTGGAGGAGCTCAGGACCTCCTCACCGAGAATGGCTCCGGCTCACTTAGCTCTGGTCCTCACCCTGAGCATCACTTCCTGGCTCTGGAGGGGAGGGTGGGCACTGCTCAGCCTCGTGGAGAAGCCCGTCAGCCTGCTCTCCCTCATCCCACTGGCACAGACTTTTTAGCTCCCCCCACTGACCTTCGGACCTTTCCAGTGCAGGTCAGTGCAGTGGGCCTACAGGAGATGTTGGTGTGGGCTCTCGGCCCCCCGCTGACTTGCGAGAGGTTTTATGAGTGCTAGGTTTGCAGCTGGACTCAGGCAGGACACTGCTGTGGCATCCAGGCCCTGGGCTGGATTCTTTGTTCTTTAGTGTGGACAGATTTCCCGCACTCTTTGTATGTGGCTCTCTGGGTGATTCATTAGAAACTAATCTTATTAAGCATGTCCTGCATTGACTAGTTCCCCTGGCAAAAACCCCAAGCCACGACAGGTAGAGAAGGAAATAACTTAGGGGTTGATGTAACAAATACTGAAAAATTGGGCCTGGCAGGATGGCTCAGTGGTCTAAAGCGCCTGCTTAGGAAAGCTTAGGCAGTTGCAGGGACCGTGGTTCGATCCCCAGCACCACATGCTGCGCCAGCCCGGCCCTCAGGGTAGGCTGAGCCAGCCATAAAAATAAATAAATAAACAAACAAACAAAAGTTCTGAAACAAGAAAAACAAAACAAACAAACAAAAAAACCCCAAGTACTGAAAAATTGATAGATGTTGCTATTATCTCAATAGGTAGATAAAAATGGAGGTAAAATCTCTATTTACAGTAGTTTCAAAATACAGAACACTTAAAAACAAATTTAAGCTCCCGACACTTCCTGCTTCTTATGAAACAAGATCCAGCCACACAGAAGGCCCCACATGTCCCCAAGAGGTGGGGAGACAGTTGGCCTCAGCCCGAGGTCCCGCATGGGCTGGCAAGGCCTGTGGCTGCGCCTAGCGTGCCCCTGCTCCTATGGCAAAGTCCTCAGGTCTAGTGGCGCAGGCGCTCGCCTGGACTAACCGTGAGCAGCGCAGGAGGCTGCGTCAGCTCCCCACCCATCCCAGGCCTGCACCCAGCTTCCTGAGTGACTACTGCCCAGGTATCTGGTGCCGAGGGTGCCACCCAGGGCCACACCCCGGCCCTTGTGAGCCTCTGATGTGTGTGGTTTTATGGGCTCTTCCCCACCTCAATCCCTCACTTAATTGTAGACTGCTGGGCCTCAGAGATGAGTCTTGTAAAAGTGTGACTTCTGCATTTCCAGGGGCCCCTCTTCACCCTTGAACGACAAGGTTCTGCGATCCTTTCCCGTTTGTGGCAAAGGTGTCTTGTAGATGCCTGGCAAAAACTCTCAGCAAGCCCATGTGCAGTGCTGTGTGCCACCATGAACGCGTGTGGGTGAGGGTGCAGACTGCTGGTGGGTTGCACATGCACACACGCACACGCAGACACACATGCGCGCACAGACACATGCGCACGCACAGACACACACGCATGCAGACACACCCGCACACACAGACACACACGCACGCAGACACACGTGCACACACAGACACACACGCACGCACACACGCGCACGCACAGACACACGCGCACGCACAGACACACATGCACGCAGACACACGCGCGCACAGACACACGCGCATGCACAGACACACGTGCATGCAGACACACGAGCGCACAGACACGCACACGCACAGACACACACACAGACACATGCACACACATGTACACATGGACACATGGACATACACACATGTGCACAGACGCATGCATACACAGACACACAAACACACAAACACATAGACACCCACACAGACACACCCACATAGACACACACACAGACACACGCACACACAGACACACCCACATAGACACACACACTCACACACAGACGCATGCATACACAGACACACACTCACACGCATCCCTCTACCGTAGAAAACCCTACTGCCGCACCTATCCCTTGTAAGGAAGCTTGTTTTCTCCCACCCACCTTCTCTCCCACTCCAGCCTTGCACAGAGGCCGTACCGCACGCCCTCCCACCTCAATCCACACTTGCAAGGCAATGCACGGAGCTGCTCTTAGCCCCTGAAGAGTGCATCTCACCGCTCCCAGGGGCTGCTCTCCCCTCGCCATGAGAACAGCAGGAAAGAAACACGCAGGGACCCCAAGAACTCCGTGTCACTTTGATGGCCAAGGGAAGAAGCCTTCACTTTCAGCCTGAGGCCGAGGCAGGGACCCAAGAGGCACTTGAGGTCTCCATCTTGTCCTGTGATGCTAGGCTGGGCCACGTGGATGGACGGGACCTGTGGGATCCCACTGCGACACAAAGCCCAGGCTGGGTGCTTGGGAAAGACACGGGTTTACTTTGGCTCAGCGTTGGACTCGGTCAGGTGATCCCACCAGGCAAGACCTTTACTTGTCACAGTACTAGGCAGCATCAAACAGTAGGTTGAGGCCGGGATCATAGGGACCAGGGGTGGCCAGGCTGGTGTGGGCACTGCCAGCTCTGGAGAGTCCCCACAGTGCTATGGGGGCACTGATCCCTTCTTTAGGGTCTGAGCCAAATCACCCCAAGATGTGGGGCCTAGTGTCCCTCAGGTACCCCACCCGGAGCCTCCCTGTAGCCCTGTGACCGAGCCAGCCTGCTGGGGGTGTGAGTTGGTGCACTTGGCTCCTGTCCCGCACCAGACCCCAGTCCTTCTCCCCGACCGAGAGAGCCCTCCAGGTGTGGGCACACTTATACCTCGAAGTCATGGACACATCTGCAGATTGGGGCTTTTATTGCTAGCTTAGCATGGCTTGGGGGGAATACGCAGTGACTTAAACGACAGAGAATCATTAACAACTGCTAAAATTATCCTTGCCAGCTGTCAGCCTAGTTGCGCTGGCGTGAGACTCTGAGGTCAACCTTGCGTCCTCATTCCCAGGAGGCACAGAGTTAAGACACACAGATGGACCAAGGTGTAAATGTCGAAGGGTCGTCTCTGGGAATCTGGAAGAGACCAAGGGTAGGAAGACAGTTGTTACTAACGAGTGACAATATGAAAAGCGTTACAGCTGAGAGACAAATGACGGCTTTAGGAAAAAACCAGTCGATGATGGCCACCTCGCCCCTACCAGCATCGTGTGGCCTGCATTTGGCTCCTCTCATTACAGATCTCTTTTTTCTCAAGTAGACGTTCACTTATTGGGCTTTGGAGCTAGAGGCTGAGCACAGGGCACCATGAATACTGAATGAGCTCGACCCTTGGTGCCGTCCGTCCCAAAGGGCTTGGGTGTCATGTGCGGATGGGCGCCTGGTTCTCAGGGCGTGTTCCAAGGCTGCACAGGCCTGGAGAGCGGCTCTGGGAGTGCATTTCCCGAGGACAGCTCTAGCTGTGCCTGGAGCCGCTGCCCAAGCACCTGGATTTCCCAGTTGTGTGATTACTGGGCGTAAGGGTGTGGCTGGGGCCTGCTGTTTCCATCCAAGTTACCACTGATGTGCTTAAGAAGAGCTCTTAGATTAGCAGGCCTGGCCAGGTTAGATGTCTGCTAAGCATCACTGGTGACTGAGGTTATTAAAACATCAGGTGGAGTCTGTATAGTGGTGCGTGCCTGTGCTCCCAGCGCTCCGGGGGTCGAGGCAGAAGGATCTCTGCAAGCTAAAGGTCAGTCTGGCCTCATAGTGCATTCAAGGCCAGTCTGGGCATCACAGAGAGATGCCATCTCAAAAAACTAAAGCCAAAACAAAGACAAAACCCCACATGCTCTGTCAAGTACATTTTCTTAAAAGCTGGACACAGCACCCTTCTACTCTACTTGCAGCAGCCCAGCTCAGTAGGCATCCTCTGGGGTCTGAAACCTGGAAGGCCCTGGCAGGCGGGGTGGGGGAGGCTCCCTGCTTCTCGGGCACAGGCCCAGAGTGCTGGCGGGAAGAGCCCCGCCTGAATGGCAGCCACCACCCTCAGCGGAGCCCTTACCATGTCGGTGAACTGATCCTCGCATGCCATCCGGATCCACTCAGGGGTGGCTGGGCTGCGCAGGGCCAGGGCAGCAGCCTCGTGCGGCCTCCTCTCCTGGCGGGCAGCGGCCACTGCGTCCCAGATGGCAAACAGCACTGAGGAGCCGAGGAACATCCCAGCCTCACCCAGGCCCTGAGGAGACACATGGCCAGGGGTGTGTCGGCTGAGCTGGTGAGGACAGGCTCACAGCCACACTTGGAGCACCCACAGAGACACTCTCACACAGGACGCATGCACACACGCACGCACACACACACACACATGCATGGGTGTACACGCATACACACCCTTGTTCTTTGGGCCCTGAGCTACTATGGTGGCTGCGTGGCCTCTGGGTAGTAGGCATCTCCAAGAAGCTGGAGCCCTGCCAGGGTGGAGAGGGGGCACTTGGGCACCTCCTCGTGGCCTTGGGCCTCATGGGTGGAGCGGTCAGCTCCTCCTAGGCCTACCTATCGGACCTGGGTTTGTTTCCTGTCTCCATGGCGGGCTCCACTCACATGGGCCTGCTTTCCTTTTCCCCGTCTTCTTTGGTGTCTGTGGCCAGAGAGCCAGCACCCAGGGTGCCCCAAGAACTCATCTGCCCAAGTCCCGACTATAGCACCTCCAGGGTGACTGTGCAGAGGAGGTCCTAACAGAGGCGACTGAGTAGAGGGGTTACTTGGGGCGGCCCTGGTCCAACCCAGCCAGCATCCTTCTAGAGACCAGGATGGGCAGGAGGGGAACGTGGGAGAAGCTGGTGGCCACCCGTGTGTCCAGGAGCGAGGACTCAGAAGTCCGCAGTGCTACCAGGCTTGGTCTGGGACACCCGCATTCCAGGAGTGGAAGAACCAGTCTATGGAAGTTAAGTGCGCTACACGGCTAAGCCTTAGGAGGATGGCTGTGGTTCAGCTCCAAGCAGAGCCCAGAGCCTCCGCGTTGGAAGCCAGCGTAAGTGGTCCACTGTCAGGAGGGACATGGCTGGAGGTGGCTCTGGCTGTGGCAGGGAAGGATTTTCTCCGCCCGGCCCTCCCTTCCCACCCAGCTTCCCAGGGCCTCAAGGCAAGCAGCTTCCCTTCACAGGCCCCTCCCTGGCCACCTCCCAGGAGTCAGCCGCCCCTGTAAGGACTAGAACTTCTAACTGTGAGTCGTTAAACCTGTCCAGGTAGATCCTCTAGATGTGTGGGGGTTCCATCCCAGCAGTGAGGGAAGAGACAAAGACACAGCCTGAGGCAGCCGGCACGGACACCCCAGCTCACCTTGGAGGAGTAGATGGCTATGGGGTTCCGAGAGTGCATGAGGGTGACGTGGAAATCTTCCGGTATCTCCGTGACCGTGGGGATTTTGTAGTCCTTTGTGCCCTGGGAACGCAGCACACCTTTTGGGGAGTACTTCAGCTCCTCGGTGGTATACAGCCCCATTCCCTGGACGAAGGCCCCCTCGATCTGCAGCAGACATTACGCTCTCACAGGCACGTGCTGCGCGCCAGGCAGAGGCCGGCTTTGCAGAGCGCGGTGCCTGGAGGTCGTAAGCGTGGAGGGGGCAATCCCACCTTGTTTCATTGCAACTTCAAGTTTTGGAGCGAGGTAAGCAAACTTAAGTGCTAAGTTAGAAAGTGACAGGGCTTGTCCCTGAAGGAAAAGGTCATAGGCCGAAGGCTCGGCCTGACACCACTGGTCTTTTCCTCTTTTGATGGGGTTTTTAGGTGGGAAGGGTTTTCCTGGTCGTAGCCCTGCCTCACACCTTTGCATCATTAATGGTGGGGTCTGCGGGGAGGAGAGGAGGCAGAGAGGGAGGTGGGCACGGGCTGCTACTGCTCTCAGCCTCACGGGTTTTGGGGCCTGGCGTGGACTCCAGGCCCCGTGTAGCAGGGCTGTGGTGGCACAGTTCCAGGCCTGGGGCACTTCAGGGATCGGTGGTTTGGGGAGACCGAGGCCTGTAGCTTGAAACCCAATGACACAGTCCTTTGAATGAGGACTTGGGGGGTTAGGAGAGGCAACCAGATCCCTTAGAGGTACAGGAGGGAGGTGGCTGGCAGGCAGAAGCCACTTTTTGCTAAACTTTAATGCTGGGATAGGCTCTTGAGCTCCAAATCTCTAATTGGGAACTGGGGACCTCATTTCAGCCCAGGACCCTACCTCCACCCAGGGGACCCCATCTCTGATTTTGTAGCCAGCTGTGGGGTGGACTAGGTCCTGTGCTGAGAAAGAAGGCCAGAAAAAGGCAGGGCCGCCTCACAAGTGGGGTGGGTTCAACTCTAAATTTCAAAACAACTGCATGGACTTAACCTGCGCATTTGTGCAGGACTGTGTGCCCTGAGCTGTGCATGCGTGTGTATGTAGAGGTGTGTGTGCACACATGTGTAATACACAACGGTGTGCCCACCTACCCAGGCGCTGACCAGGGTTCTGGAGAGGGAGGGTTTTGGAACCACCCACCTGCCCGATGTCCACAGCAGGGTTGATGCTGAAGGCGGCGTCCATGAAGACATCGGCCCTCAGGAGCTGTGTGAGAGGAGGAGGAGGGCAGGATCACTGGCTGAGATCAGTTGTCGGGAGCCACGGGTCTGTGACAAGGGTCACACCAGACAGACGCCACACCTTGTGGGCCCCTGAGAGGCAGTCGATGTCCACCTCAGCGCAGGCTGCTCCATACACATAGTAGGGGAACGCGTCCCCCTGCTCCTTGTCCCAGTCCATGTTGGTCTGGTAGCCTCTGCAGAGACTCAGGGTCAAGGTGGCCTCCCCTGCCCTTCCTGTTACTTACCTGGGGTGGCCTGGCTGGTGCGTGGGGGTCCCATAGTAGGGCTGGGGGCAGGGTCTCCCTGAGGGCTGCACCACTAAGGACATCCCACGCTCTGCACTTGGGGCTACTGCCTGGATGTGCGCTGCAGCAATCCCGCCCTGCCTCAGCGGCTGCTGCTCCAGGGGTCCGGGCTGCCTGCCCCACCTTCCCTGCCCAGGCAGAGAGGCTTCACCTGAAATAGCCAGTAGCCGAGAGGCTGATGGATTCCTCGAAGGCCTTTTTGATCTGAAAGAGATGATTCATTACCAGGGAGCAGCCGTTTTGGGAAGGTGGGAAAACCGCTCCAGGCCTGCCGGTCTCTGGGGTGGTAGCTCAGCACCCGGGTGGGCCTTGTGTGAGCTGGATGCTCAGAGGACGCTGGGCCTGGGGGGTGCGCTGTGGCCACTGGCTCTTCCAGGAGGAACTGCTGCTTTGCACACCTCTCGTCTCTTAAGAGGGAAGAGGTGTATTTACACACACACACACACACACACACACACACGTGTGTACACACGTGGGCACAGGGACAGACACAGGTGGGTCCCGGAACAAATGCTGTTGGTATGCACGGCTGACCTGTGGTGGTAAAGGGGAAATTAAGGGGAGGCCTGGCACAGGAGGCTGCACGGGTGCTCACGCCTCGCTGCAGGGGCGGACACGCGAGGGGAGGTGATAACTGTAATGATGATGATGGCGACTGCAATACTGACTGTGAGAAGCAGTGTGGCCCTTCGCCATGAGGGCTGCTGTCACCCTGGCGCAGAGGAGAACCCAAGACCGGCCCATCCGACAGCCCCGGGAGTGGCGCGTGGCTCTGAGCCAGGTAGCCCGCACAGACGCCTCCTCTGCGCTGCGGGACCGTGAGCAGAAACGCTGCTCTACCACGGGGGCGCTGGCCCGGCCCGCGCAGCCTTCGTCCCGCTGGGATGACGGGACACTCACCCACTCCTCCCACGTCCCGGAGGGGTCTTTCCTGATGACAGGCTGCAGTCGGGCCATCAGGATCTGACAGGCGTTCTAGAAATCGAGGTTTGGAGCGACATCAGAAATCAAAGGCACCGAGAGTCCGAGTGCTTCTCCCGTACTGGGAGTTGAGCCTGGGCGCCGTGCCACAGAGCTACGTGCTCGGCCCGTTCATTGCTCATCTTGAGAGAAGGCCTCCCCGTGTCATCCTCCTGCCTGTTCCCGAGACAAGGGAGTGCCACAGGCAGCTTTCACATGCCACAGCGTGGGACCAGGAGCCCCAGCCATGTGGCTTGGCACCCAGCAGGTGGGAGAGGGCTCTGCTCGGCTGGGGCCTGCTATGGCTCAGACGCTCACCGCCGACCTCCCTGGTCTCCCTTCCTTCCGGGTGGCCAGAGAAATGAGGAGACGTCACCTGCACCGCCTTCCCATTGATGTCTGTGCTCATGGAGCCTGCAGTGAAGACAGCGTTGGGCACCGTCACGGTGCTGGTTTCCTGGAGGTGGATGTAAGACGTGGGGATGCCCAGCTCCCGGCTGGCCACCTGCGGGGGAGTGGGACGCCTTCGTGAGCCTCGAGCCCCCTTTCCACTCTTGAAGGAGAGGATTGTGAGGCTCCCCTGTCCTGCCACCATGACAAAGGCTGCAGCTGCCTGAAGACAGCACTTGTTTTCCAGAGTGCGTGGTCACCCACCGGCATTGCCAGGGGCCCGTGGGACCTGTGCTGTGCTTTTACCCTTTTTCATCAGCTTGTGGTCACTGAGTATTTTCCCCTCACTGATTTTGACTGTAAAGAGTGACAATATGTTCAGAAAGGCCCTGTGGATTCTAAATATTTCCTAATCCCAAGAACTCTATTATTAAATAATATTCCTTCTATAGAGACTCCTCTATCTCATTGAGAGGCTTCATTTTACATACCTGGTTGTGTGTGTGTGTGTGTGTGTGTGTGTGTGTGTGTGTGTTTCGGACAGGGTCTTGCTGTGTAGTCTAGTCCTGCCTCAGCCTGCTGCGTGCTCTGTTGTAAATGTGCACCACTATGCCTGGCTCACATGTACATTTTTTATTCAAATGGCATACTAAAAAGTTCACACTTCATATGTAAAGAAGGGAACATTTCCTTTGGCAATAACCCTCATTTTTTTCAACAGTATGAGACACACACATCCATGCATCAGGGCACGTGCTGGCCAGCTCTGTGAAGCGTGTTTCTCAGTAGACTTTGAACTCAGAGTGGAATTCTTTCTCTGGTTGAACACATCACGTCTCCCTGAGGCTCTGGATGGGCCTGTTATTGCTCTGAGCAGCTGCCATAATGTTGCATGGTATTTTATCTTTGAAAGGCAGAACCATGTTTTTCAGAAGACCCATGTGCTGGGCGCTGTGGCATGCCGGCACAGCAGCTCAGCTCCTCAGCCCTGACACCCACTTCCCCCAGCCTGCCCCGCGTCTCTCGTGTGAGTCTCCTCCCACCTGGAGCATCTTGGTGTGCAGCCCTTGTCCGAGCTCACAGCCGCCATGAGTCAGCAGGACGGAGCCATCCAGGTAGATGTGGACCAGAGCCGCCGCCTGGGAGGGGACAACTGTGTGGCAGTCTGGGAAGGGCCGCGGCTGGACGCTGCTGTGAGGTCGGCCTAACGCACAGTGTACTGGATGAGCAATTTTTCACGGAACCAACCTCTCTCTCTTCTGTTCTGAAGCAGAAAGCCATTACTGGACTTCTGCAGACAGGAAACCCCATGCCTGACAGCCTTCGAGGCAGAGCTATCTGGCTTCCTGCCAGGCCCTCTCGTGGGACCTTGGAACTGACTTTGCAAAGCTCCCAGGTATGCACACTTGTTCTTCCCTCCTGGGGTGTGGACACTAAAGCCAGTAGAACCCACTTGAGTCCATTTCTGGTCACTCTTCTGGTTGTTAAGAGGAACTGGGAGAATTTGAGGTCCAGATGCTCTTTCAGGTCATGGTGCGGAGGGGAGTGGAGGGGCTCAGCTGGAAAACCCAGCTCAGTGTCTGATGGAGGAGGAGCCCAGTGCTCGGGTTTTATGCTCCCAGCTCAGTTTGATAAGTGGCTGCTTTGGAACCCACTGACTTGGTCCAGCTTCTTCACAAGTGCACTAGGACCAAGGAGCCTAGAGAGCAGAGACTTGGTCAGATCTGCTGTCCAGAGGGGGGCAAGGCAGGGCTGGGACTCACAACCCGCAACTTGAGCCCAGCATTCTGCAGGACCAGGCCACAACGCCTCTTCAGGCCCACCTCTGCATCCTTCTTGGGGTGGGCTGTCCCCACTGAACGTGCACTGGGCCCTGGTGCCCAGACAGCAGGTAGGAGGCAGGGGTGCACGGCTCTGTCAGTTACTGGGATTTAGCATGCCCAGGACATGCATGCCACCATCCTGTGCCCCGGCTCAGCCTATGGTTGGCCATACCCAGAATGCATGACTGGGAAGCAGGCACTGACTAAAGACAGCATTGCATTGGAAGCAGCCTCCCCGCTGTAAGTGACTGCCAGCCCTCAGTGTGCACACCCACACATACGCTGTGAGAAAACAAGGTGGCAGAAGACCTCTGGGATCTCCTAGCTGCCAAAAGCTGACACATGCGACATCACTGGGAGGAAGTCAAGACCTACAGAACTGCACTGCAGAAGGCGATTAAAAAGGAGAGGAGACACAAAGGAAGCGGGCCGAGAAGGTGGTCAGGGGCTCAGAGATGATCTCTCCAGAGAGATGAGCCCAACTGATCAGCGATCTTAGGACCTGACGCCAATAAGAAGCTAGCAGAGCCAGCCAGTGGTGAAAAGCGAGCGGCCACTTTGGCAAAGGAGCAGTGCCCATAGCAAGTGCTGAACAGAAACCCAAGTGGTAAAAATTTCTGTTGAAAGCACAGAAAAGAAGGGACCAAAGAGAAGACTCAGGTCTTCATTTCTCATTCTCACCAGAGGTCCAGACGCTCCTTCAGGTCATGGGGGGAGGGGAGGGGAGGGGAGGGGAGGGGCCCAGCTTGATGGAGGAGGAGCCCAGGTCCTCTGGCTGGGAGCAGAATGAGAAGATGGGCTGAGGCAGGTGACCATGTTCTTAGGGTACCTGAACAACGACAAGAGAAGCTGGAGAGTGGGTCCAACAGCTGCTCGGTGGTGCAAAGACCGAGTCGTCTGAATCTCAGATGAAGTGGAATCAGTGAAAAAGCAGAGCACCGCACATATGACATAGGAGACCCACTTAGAGAAGTAAGGGCAGGAAACTTTCCAAGCCTGGGGAAAGCCAAAGCATGCAGAACCCAAAACAGCACAGTCCATGAACGACTGCTCCATGATGCACACCTCGCAGTCGGCATCCCCCAAGTCCAGCACAAGGACAGAATCCTAGAAGCTGCGAGAGCAAAGCAGTACCTCACTCACAAAGATGAACCCAGCTGGGGAGCTGACTTCTCAGCTTGTACCATACTAATATATCCTAAAAAACTGTATTTGAAAATCAAGGGAGAAGTAAAGGTTTTTCACGAAAGGAGCACCTTAAGAAATTCATGCCTACCAAAAAAAAAAAAAAAAAAAAAAAAAAAAAAAAAAAAAAAAAAAAAAAAAAAAAAAAAAAAAAGAAATTCTCAGGGATAACAGACAACAAAGCCAACAACCTAATGCAATGAATGTGCTAGACAGGGTGAGCAGTTGGGTAGACGTGGAGGGTTGGGGCAGCAGTGGGAAAACAATATAATGCCAGGAATAAGGCAAAGCCTTCCAGTAACGACCCTCAACATCAGTGACAGCAGCGCCTTAATCTAAAGACAGATTGGCCAGCAGGGTCCAAAAACAAAACCCAACAGTATGGCCATAAATATGAAATACATTTAATTCAAAAGGAAATTAACAGGCTATAAAGTGAAGGATGGAAAATAACCCATATGACAGAAGTCCCCAAACAAGCGATGGTAGCTATTCTGTTTTCAGACAAAGTAGACTTTAAGCCAAAGCTGAGCAAAGAAGCATGGAAAATCACTACAGACTGGCTAAGGGAACAATTCGATAGGAAGAGATAGCAATTAGAAACATATGTGCACCAGACTTGGCCGGGCTACCTTCATTAGACAAACACTACTGGACATAAAACATCATAAACATCAAAACAACCATCGTAGGGGACTTCAGTATCACAGTATCACAAGCAGAAAAGCCCAGCAGATATCAGAGTTGAGTGAAACACAGAACAGAGGTAATTTTTTTAAAAAAGATCTATTTGGTTGTTACAAGGTCTTACTATGCAGCTTGGACTCACAGTGATCCTCCTGTTTTCAGCCTCCCCAGTGCTGGGACTATAAATATACCATTATGCCTGGGCTCTGTGGCTAGCTCAGCATACCCTGGGGACAGGGCTGGCACAGCATGTGGTACTGGGGATCGAACTGCAGTCCCTGAGCTTGCCTAAACTTGCCTAAGCAGGTGCTTTAGTCTGCTGAGCTAACTAGCTGGCCCAGAACAGAGGTAGTTAATAAGAAATCTACAGAGTGTTCTATCTATTGACAACAGAATGTACGTTTTTCTTTTTCCTAAGACTTTCTCCAAAATGAACCACGTATTAGCCTATAAAACGTGCTTAAATAAATATGAAAGAATAAAAATATTCCATGCATATTATCAGATCAGGGTGCAATGTAACTGGAACTCAATGGCAGAAGAAACCATAGAAATTATGCAAACACATGGAAACTAAACAGTACCATTTTGAAAAACCAATGGGTTGCAGGAAAAAAGAAACAAAGAAGAAATGGGACGGTTCTTATAATCAAATGATAATTTCAGTGCAATATACCAGAATTTACTGGACACAATTAAAGCATCCAGTCCTAACAGGTAACTTCACAGCTGTGAATGGCCACTTCAGAAAAAGGGAGAGCCTCAAGCGGTGACAGCACAGTGTGCCTGAGCACGCGAGAAGGCAGGGACGGGGTCCCAAGCCAGCAGAAGGAAGGAAACCAGGTGACCAGAGCGGAACTGACGTCCAGGCTAAAGAAATTAACCAACTAGAGTTCTGTGCAAGAATATGTAAAATAGGCAAACCTTAGCCAACCTGAGCAAAAGACAAAACCCAAAAAACAAGGAAAGACCCACATGTACACAGCTAGAAATGAAAAGGGTGAAATCACAACAAACACTGTCAAAGTTCAGAACTAATACCTGTAACAAAAACCTGTAATGCAATAAATTTGAGAATGAAGAATAATAATATATATATTCAAAATTATATCAAGAAGATATAAAAACCCCAAATAATCCAGTGACAGCAATTGGAACAGTAATAAGAACCTATCATCTAGGAAAAGACCAGGAACTGAAGAATTCACTGTGGAGTCCACACGACCTTCATGATGATCTGAGCTGATGCTTCTCTAATTCTGCAGTGGAACTGGCATGGAAAACACACTCCCAGACTCATTCCTGGCAGATAGCGTGCGTGACCTTGATCCCGAAACCAGACAGGGACTCAGCTGAACCAGGAGGACTCTGCTCCACTTCCTGTGATGAACACGGATATAAAACTCCTCCCCCAAGACGCCTGCACTGATGAGCAGATTTGGTAGTGTGGCAAGGTACGAAATCAACACGCGGAGATCAGCATTGTTCCTGTATACCAATTAATAACTCCCCTGGAAAATTAGGCAATAAATACTCTTCCTAATAACTTCAAAAAGTAAAATACTTAGGAATTAACCCAATCAAGAAGTAGCAGGTCTCTACAACAAAACCCACAGAACTCTTAAAACAAGAAACTGAAGAGGATGCCAGGAAATGGAAATGTGCCCCTGTCTTTGGGCAGACTGGCCTAGGTTGTTAAAATGGCCATGCTTCCAAAAGCCAGGCACGAACTTAACGCAATCCCCATGAAGATAACATGAGCATTCCTTGCAGAAGTGGAGAAAACAAATGCAGGATTTACGTGGAGCCAGCAGCAACCTGGGATAGCTAGAGTAACCCTGAGCCCCCAGAGCAAAGCGCAACACAAGCAGCATCCCCAAGCTACACTGATAAGAGCAGCGTGGGGCTGGCACAGAGGCAGAGCAGGGAACACAGACGCAACCTCAGCCACATTCGGCTGCTGGGTCTTTGGCAAAGGGACTGAAAGCATGTGCCGGGGGAAAGGCCGCCCTTTAGTAAGCCGTGCTGGGAGGACTGCTGTCTATGTGCAGAAGACTGCGGCTACACTCACCCTCCCCTATGTGAAACTCAGGCGAAAGCGGGTCAAGCACCTGGGTGTTACATAGTAGATGCTTAATCTGCTGGAAGATAGAATAGCTGAAACTCCTGAAGGTATAGACATAGGCAAGCACTTTCTGAATACAGCCTCAGCCATGAGAGTATATCAGATCAAAACTTCTACGCAGCAAAGGAAGCAAACAAGAGAGTGAGGAGACAACCCACAGAAAAAATATTCGGCAGCTACGCCTCAGACAGAGGACTAATATTCGAAGATATTCGGACAGGGTCTACAGGGCTTCACTACAGAGATGGGACTCATAGCCATCCTCCTGTTTTCAGCCTCCCAAGTGCTGGGATTACAAGTGCAGGCCACCACGCCCAATTTCAACGGCTGTCTCAGCACACACCTTAGGGGGTGGGCTGGCACAGCATGCTGGGGATTGAACCCAGTCTCTGCTCCTGCCTAAGCAGATGCGTTACTCAGCTGAGCTATCTGGCCAGCTCTCTGAAGGTGTATTTTTTAAAAGGACTGTTCAGAATGAGAGATCCAGGGCTAGGGCCATAGCTCAGTGACACAGTGCCTACGTGGCAAGCATGAGGCTAGTGAGTTCAGAAAAAAGAGAAAAAAGATTCAATCAAAAAATAGGCCACTTGCCGGGCGTGGTGGCTCACGCCTGTAATCCCAGCACTTGGGAGGCTGAGGCAGGAGGATCGTCGTGAGTTCGAGACCAGCCTGGGCTACAAAAGTGAGCTCAAAGCCAGCCTGAGCTGCACAGTGAGACCCTGTCTCAAAAAGACAAAAAAAAAAAAAAAAAAAAAAAAAAAAAAAAAAAAAAAAAAAAAGGCCACTTAAAATAAACAGACACTTCTCAGAAAAAGAAGCACAAATAGCTAATAAATGCTTCTTTAAAGTTATTTGTACTTTTTTTTTTTTTAAAGCATTTATTTAATTATTTGGTACAGGGTCTTACTATGCAGCTCAGATTTGTTTTGGTCTTCCTATCTCAGCCTCTTCAGTGCTGAGATTACAGGCATGAACCACCATGCTTGGTTTTGATGGCCAGCACAGCACGCCTGGGTTCTGGGGCTGGCACAGCACATGGTACCAGGGACAGAGCCCGGGCACTTGCGTTGGCCAGTCAGGCTCTTGGGCTGTGGAGCTATCTCCCCAGCCCCATAAATGCTTTTCTAAAGGCTCCACAGTTCTGATCATTAGGGAAATGTAAACTAGAACAACACTGAGATTTCATCTCACTCCAGGAGCAGCACCCTCACGAAGGCAGGCAGCAGTCGCTTGCCAGGCCTTGGGAGAAGGGCCGTGCTGCACTGACGGCGGGAGAAACTCATGGAACCGCGGTGGAGCCTAGGAGCTCCGCCTGATCCAGCCGCTCGCTCTCTAGGTGTCTTCCAGAAAGAGCCGAAGACACCGCTTCGCGCTGCTCCACGCGCGCTCACGGTTCTAGCTGCATAGTTCGCAAAAGCCCAGTCCTGGAAGCAGTGCAGATGTCCGCCAACAGATACGTGGATTAGGAAGACGCGGCGTTTCCACGCCATGGAGCACTACTCTGCCCCGAAGGCCAGTCTTGAACCATGTGTGGGAAACGATGCGCTTGAGACCATAAGGCCGCACCGAACGAATCAGACCCACAAGCTTACGTCACAAGCGCCACGTGGTTTCTCTTATGTAAGAAAAGACAGGCGATAGGAAACAAGCGCACAAGTCTTTGTGTGAGGGAAGGGGCTCGGAGATGGCGCGGGGCTGGGAGAGGAGGGCGGTGGAAGCCAGGCCGCCTCCGGTCCACGTGCTGGCCGTGCTGCTGGGGGTCAGCGCTGCCGGGAGTCAGCGCGGAGAAGCCCAGCCCGGCTCTGCAGCCTGTGTCCCACTGGCTCTGCGCAGGTCCCTCCCAGTCGCTGTAGGCGACATCCAGGCCTCACCTGATGGTAGTAGGCTATGGGGACGCCGATGGTGAACTTCATGGGCACCACGGCGAGCCCCCTCTTCTTCCAGCGGCTTTGCCTGTTGAAGTCCTCGGCAGCCCGCTTCCGGGCGCGGAAGGCCGACTGCTCCATACACGCTTTCCAGCACCTGCGCAGGGGCTCGGGGTGGAACGTCTGCCTGTAGGCCGTTTGGCTCGTCCTCTTGTACATGTTTATTTCTCTCACCTGAAAGACCAGAGAAGGCAGAGGTCTGCGAGGTCTGATCAATGGAGAAGCGGGCGTGATGCCGGGAAACCTTTGTGGGCGGTAGAGAGAGCCGCGGCGGCGTAGGTACCAGGTACGCGCACCAACGAGCCCTGCTGAGCACCCAAAGCAGCCTGCCCCCAGCGCTCCGTGTGCTTCTGGCTCGGACTCGGGGCTTCTCTCAGGTCGCTGGAGGACCTGAGCTCTGGTCAGCATGGTCAACCTGTCCAGGGTAGTGGGGAGACGGTGCTCCTGCACGGCTCGGCCTTGCTCCTAACTGCTTGGTAGCCCCCTAGCTCCTTGAGCGGCGGCCGGGCACTCACACACAGGCAAACCCCAGCGCCCCCTTCTGGTGGCTTCTCTGGAACCCCCAGGCGTGGGAGGAAGGCCCTTGCTATGGACTGGCTGACTTTGGTGCTGGGGACTCAGACTTCAACTCAAGCTCCCACCGAGGACCCCTGGGCATGGCAGCCAGTCCATAGGGACCAGAGCGCTCCAGAGCAGAGCCACAACCCCATGCAAAGCTAAGAAATCCATCACCACCTTCAGCTGCCTGGCACACCCGCGCCCTATGGCAGCCTCAGCAGCTGCCAGGGGCGCTGCTTTCTCTCCGTCCACAGTGGGCGCCCAGTGCCACTGGCCGGGGCTGTGACGTGTTCTCCAGGGCCTGAGTGTTTACCTCTTCGGGAGGCAGGCCGCAGTGAGAGGCCACTGCAGTCATGTAAGCCTCCACCACCACGGTGGCCTGGGGGAAGCCGAAGCCCCGGAAGGCCGTGTTGGACGGCAGGTTTGTTTTGCAGGCTCTGCCCCGGCACCGGAAGTTCGGGATGTAGTACGCGTTTTCCGACTTCAGCACTATGTACTCTATCACCTGCACAGAAGCAAACCAGCGCGGCGTCACGGCTGTCCACCTTGGCCGGATGGTGTTTCCAACCCAAGCCCTTCACAGCCATTAGCTGTTCTGTAAGTACAACAGGCTCAGCGGCCCAGTGGGCGGCGTGGGAGGAAGGCTTCTTGTTTACCAGCTGGGACTCGTCCGGGGTGCAACCGCCATTGGTGTAGTACTTGACATCCGCAGCTTTGATCAGCCCGTTCTTCATGAACCCAACCTGAGGAGGGAGAACAGGGCGGCCGCTTTGCCCACAGCTCTCCCTGCACCAGGACACTCCAGGCTGCTGGTCTCAAGCCACACTTGGCCCGTGCCTGTGGCCGACGTGGCGGTCCCTGTGGGCACATCGCTGGTGGTGCCCCAGTTGAAGGGAGTTTTAGGCCACACTCAGGTGTCCTTTTGAGAGGCAAGGGCCCAGCAGCTGTCTCCACCGTGGGTTGTCAACACAGCACAATGCGCAGGCATCTGCAGGCGCTCACGCACCTTGTATCTTCCAAGGAGTGGGTGGCGACCGGCGGTGATCAGCATGTCGTCCCCACGCTCCAAGACGAAGCGGATGGGGCGGCCAGTCCTGCAGGAAATGTGATGCTGAGTGGGACTTGCAGGGTGGGGCAGGGGGCTGAGCTGATTCAGCTGAGGGGTGGCAGCAACTCCAGGGGTAGCCACCAGGCTTACACAGTGCCAGCGAAGGAGGCTCTAAACTTAACACCTGCACTTCTGGCGCTGACACATCGAAATTTCCTGTGGGAAACCAAACCGAATGATTTCCCCTTCTTTCTTGTTTATGCTGCTTTGGGGCATTGTAGGATTACCTGGCAATCAGGTGTGGAATTACGAGTAGGATTTGGTTTCATGAATTCACCTTGAGGTAGGACAAGAGACAACCAGGAGCCACCAGTGGGTGCTGGGCAGAGAGTGTGACCCCAGCCAGCCCCTCCCGCTTGGGCTGTGCCTCCGCTACCAAATGTGTTCCAAAGACGCTGGTCCCCTAGATGTCCCAGCCCACGTGCCAGCTGCACACGGCTTCCTGTGCTAGAAGCAACCTGCGTCCCATTCCATGAGCTGTGCTTGGGGCCTGTTACCCTCCTAGGGGGCCGGAGGGGGACTTGGGAAGCCACTAGTTCTGTGAGAGGCATAGGGCAGGGGCAGGTTCAGAGAGAGTGCTGCCGGCAGGCCTGGCCTTGGGCTGAGGGTGTCCTGAGGTGGAGCAGCCTGCCGCCAGGCCCGAGGGCACCGCGGCTCTTACTTGTTGGCTGCTATGGCGGCCACGGCTCCCAGCAGCGCGGGCTTGGTCACCTTGCCCCCAAAGGCTCCTCCAGCCCTCCGCATGTGGCAGATGATCCTGCTTCTCGGGACGTCTAGAGCTGCAGCCACGAACTCCTGCAAGGGGAGCCCCGAGGAGGTCTGAGTGCAGGTGGGTGGCTGAGTGGCTCCACCACACGCTGCCCCTCTACGTGTGGGAAAAGGACCTCCTCTCAGCCCTGGTGCAAGTCTACTTCCTACCCCTGTAGCTTTGCCTGTTTCGGACATTGCAAGGAAAAGGCACCCCACAGCAAGTGGTCTTGGTGCTGCTGGCTTCTTCCTGGTGTCATGTGTGCAAGGTGACTTCTGTTGCGCTGCGTATGCTGCCATTCACAGCTGGGCCACAGGCCACTGTGCGGCCGTGCCAGCCTCCATTTATCCATTCTTTGGTCCACGGACCTGGGCTGTCTGCACCCGTGTAGCTTTGGAGTGCAGCTGTGTGAGTACCGTGTGGAGGCCCTTGTGTGGACGCCTTCTCTGTCTCTTGGAGATGGCTGAGGAGCTGCAGCATTCCTGGTTGCCCTCAGTGCCCACTGGGGAGGAGAGGTTCCCGCTTTCCCCAGGCCGTGCCACCTCCCCTCCCCTCAGCCGGGTCTGGAGGTCCGGGTCCGCTCTGCCCAGCTGGCTGTCGTCGGTCCTTGGCTTCCTGCCACTCTGTGTGCGCGAAGCTACATCCCTTCCCTCTGCTCTGCCCTCCTGGGGTCTTTGGAGAGTTTGGTTCTGCTCTTTAGGGGGACAGGAGGGAGCCACGCCCTGTACCCTGGGGGCCCTGCAGGTGGGGTTTCTGGGTTGTACCCAGGAGACTCAGTGGTCTTGGCCCAGAGCCACCTGACGTGCACCCTCCCCAGACCGAGCCGCACCCTCAGTGGCTGCAGGGGGGGGCTGGCCCCACTCTGGCACAGGGACCCCACCCCCAGGTCGCTTGGAGGTGACCTCGGCTGTCTCTGAGGCCGTTACCTGCACGTGGGTGGTGAACTGGGTGCCCAGGTGCAATGCCATGTCCTTGTCCTCCTCCCTCGGAATGGCCAGGACCGTCTGCGTCTCCATGTAGAAGTGCTCCTGGCCCTCCACGTGCACCTCGCCTGGGGGCACAGCGTCGGCTCAGTGGCCCTGGGGCCCCGCTGGCCCTGCACTGCCCAGGCCGGTGGAGGGCGTGGCCCTCGCTGGAACGCTGGAGGATAGCGCTCTTGCTTTATAGCTACCCGAGGACCTACTAGAATAAGCAAGCTGCTCTCTGCTACGGTCACAGTCAAAGGGTTATCTCTTGCGATAACAGAAAATGAACCATGCTGACACCTCACCCTCTCAAACAAAAATACATGCTTCATTTAATCTCAACTCTAATTAATCAATCAATCTTCGGTGCTGGAGCATGAACCCAGGG
This sequence comes from Myocastor coypus, assembly GCA_004027025.1. NCBI lineage: Eukaryota > Metazoa > Chordata > Mammalia > Rodentia > Myocastoridae > Myocastor > Myocastor coypus. Next base: position 61,491 of record PVJA010007590.1, read on the forward strand.
CCTTGCGCTGAGCTGTGTCCCCAAGCCTTTTTATTTTTTTACTCTGAGACAAGTTCTCACTTAAGTGGCCCAGGCTGGGCTCAAGCTTATACTTCTACCTTGGTCTCCTTAGTAGCTGGGACTGCATGCTTGTGCTATGTACCCAGCCTACAAGCAAATTGTTTTTCACTGAAATTTTATTTTTAAACAGGAGAAAAGTTTTTCATTTCACTACTTCCAAAAACAAACAAACAAACAAACAAACAAACAAACAAACAAAAAACCCAAGGCCTGAAAATTAGTATGCTCTTTTAACAAGGGGTACATTTTTTGGAGCAGTGATAGATAAATGTAGAGTTCTGAGCTTCTGGAGTGGTTAAGTGAGGAAAGAAGACGGGCGTGTGGCTTAGCTGAGTAAGGGCTATTGTACAGAGTCCTCTCAGGGCTCTCTCTGGGCTGGTGGCTGTCTAGAGTGGTCTCTTCCCCTGGCCTTCCAGGTGTGGGGACAGGGCACCTGCACAGGAGAACTCCTCCCCTTCTCCCTATGTATGCAATGTGTAGACATGGATCTATCTTTTGGTGCCTGAGATTAAATCAGGGCCCTTCACTTAGCTACATCCCCAGTGTTATTTTTTGCTTAGAGACAGAGTCTCGCTAGGTCACTGGGTCACCCAGGCTGAGTTCACACTCGCAGTCCTGTTGCCATCACCTGCCAAGGGACTGGGACGACAGGCAAGCACCCTCACACCCTCACTCCCGGCCCCTCGCGGTGGAAGGGCGGCATGGCGGCCTTCTCCTGTGCTTGCTCCTTCTCAGCTGCCCTGAGGTCAAAACAGTCCTCACCAAGTTGTACTAAATGAACAGAAACCGAACGACCCTCCAGTCAGGAACAGTACAAGGTGTGCACTATTTCTTTTTAATCTGGCATATCTTTTTGTCTGTATGTATATTAATACACATAAACACAAAAATGAAACATTTCGCAAAACAGTACATATTATATTATACAACATACTCTGATGTTTTCTATTGTTTTGCTTATTTATTTATATAGTATTAGCAATTGAACCCAGGGCCTTCATACTGAGCTACTTGACTAGCTCTTTTCTTTTTCTTTTATTTGTTTATTTTTTCTTTCCTTTCTTTCTTTCTTTCTTTCTTTTTGCGGGACTGGGGTTCAAACTCACGATCTTGCACTTGCCAAGCAGGCATTTTTGCCATGGAGCTAACTCCCCAGCCTTCTAAAATTTTATTAATTTTACCGAGAAAGAAATGACAGTGAGGCAGTTTCAAAACAGGGTCGTAGGACAACTATAATTAATATAGAGCATATGGTTGTCTTCATAGTAGCTGTTCAGAGTACAAGATGCAGACATGATATCCTTCCTAAACTCTGTTAGTACAGATCTTTCTTCTCATTGAAATGGCCATGTGATTTTTGCCTTTGCTTCTGGTAGCATGGTACACTACATTTGCAATTTGCATATGCTGAACCATTCCTCCATCCATGAAATAAATCTTAGTCATGATGTACAGTAAAAAGAAAAATAATAACCCTTATGCTAGAGTGGCATGTTGTAAAACCCAAATGTATTTAAGAATTACATCATCTTTATCATTCACTAGATGACTTTCTAAAGCTTAGGTGGCACTTTACAGCTTAACCCCTGCACCTATCTGAGGAGGCACGTCCTGTCACCCACAGCATGCCAGGTGGGGGAGCTGGGACCAGGCAAGGATAAATCGGTCCAAGGCCACACAGCTGGTAAGTGGCAGTGCTAGGATTTAGGCCGGGGCCACCTGACCTCCCGGCCCATACTCTTAACTACCACACTGCACGCCTTCTCCACGGTGGCTGCCCAAGCCTGCTAGCCACTCCTGCCCAGACTCTCTGTGTGATTCCAGCTTGTGCCAACCGTATGAGGCCCACAACTGCCAGCATTGTAATGGCAAAGACTCCAGATGATACTGTGCCGTCCCTCCAGCGAGGGCAAAAATGAAACGTGTTTCCCAGCAGCCATCTTCTAATTAAAGAAATTCAAGCGAAACTACAACAAGGCTCCACTGCATACCTGTAGTGGTTTATACCTAGAGCGCCCTCAGGCCCTCATGCTCTGCTTGCTGAGGCCTTCCAGGGAGACTGGGTCAGCCAGGTGTGATGTGCGCTCATAGCTAACGATGGTGCTGGGGGAAGCCTGGTGGGTGGGGCAGGAGGCCGTGGCCCCAAGAGTGTCTCCATCCTCCTCCTCCTCCTGGATCTCTCCGCTCCCTGTCCACCCTGCCATGGACTCCACCACCCTGCCCTCTCTTGGAGCATGGTCAGAACCATGGACTGAGGCCTCTGCAGGTTGTGAGCCGAGATTACCCTTCCCTCCTTACGGATGTGGGCACTGGACATTATGTCTCGGCCACGAGAAAGTAACTAAGATAACATGAGATGAAGCTCAGTGGCTAGCAGCGTCAGCAGAACTTCCTTGACTGCTGCGGGGAGTGCATTCATACAAACTTTGTTATTGCTTAAGAATAGTTGGTATGGGGCTAGTGAGATAGCTCAGTGGACTCAGTGCGTCCTTAGGCAAGCACAGGACCAGGGCTCAATCCCTGGCACCAGATGCTACACCAGCCTTGCCACCATGCATGTTGTGCCGGCCACCAAGACTGGGCATGGTGGCGCATGCGTGCTTATAATCCCAGCGCTGGGGAGGCTGAAAACAGGAGAATCACTACTGTGAGTCTGAGCTGCACAGTGAGACCTTGTACCAAATACATTAAAAAGTTTTGGTATTAACTACTCAAGCTAAGCATATGAATATGCTAATCTCTAGCAATTCACTCTTGGGTATACTTCATTAGAAAGCTATGCTACAGTCATTAAAGAACAAGCGTCATGGTGCTTGCAGAAACGTTCAAAGGAGGACCCAAGCAACAACAACTGAAGACACTTCAACAGAAAGCAGACGTAAAAACTACGGCATTTGTGTGCAGTGGGCACTGCTGGGTAACAAATGGAGCCTCAGACCTAGGGGATGCTGTGGGCCAGCTGCCCTCCCACGTGCTGTTGAGACACAGGCATGGGAGGCTACACTGCAAGAGTCGCCGCTGAGACCCACCTGCGGCGGCTGAAGTTAGGTGCCACTGAGCTGCAGCGGGAATTCAGAGAATGCTCTGGAGGGGACAGGCTGGCTGGGGCGGAGCTCCGTGGTATGAAGCCATCCGTGTCTTGCTGTGGGTGGGACTGCACTGGTCTCTCCGCTACGGAAGCCCACCTGGCAGCACACCTGTGCTTTGCAGCTGCCGCTCAACGACCCGGCTACGCTGCTGGAACGCTGCTCCAGGGTCTCACTGGAGCCAAGAGCAGGCATCTGAGAGCAGCCTTTACCGGAAGTACTCCCCGTGCCCAGGAGCTCTCACCTTCAATGATCTGGTCCACGTGTTTAAAGGCTCGGTCCACATTTCCTTGCTCAATTTTCCTCTCAGGAGAAAGAAACGAGTTGTGCTCTAGGGCTTGCTGCAGAGGGAATGGGTTTGGCAGGAAGAGCCTCAATGTCCTGTCACAGCGCAGGCTGCCGGAGCCCTGCTCTGAGATGCTCGGTGGCCCTGAACGGAGCGCAGCTGGCTGCTCACGCCTCGCCCGCCCACAACACCCCCAGTGCGCAGGCTGCCGGGGCACTGGCTACCTCGATCGTGATGATCCTGGGCTCCAGGTCCTCATACTCAATCTTCACTTTCTTGGCCGCCGCCTTGGCGTGAGCGTAGGTGTCAGCTGCCACGGTGCACACGATCTGACCCACGCAGATCACCTGGGGAAGCCACAGCGCTGAACGAGCTGAACACACAAACGCTGGCAGGGAAGGACTCTTCCCACTAGCAGCTGGGCTCTGTGGCCAAAAGGAACTCAATTTTCTGCCCGTGAGAATGGATTTAAAATAGGCCTGAGTGGACTGGGTCAGGAAGACAGGTGTGGAGCGCAGTCGCTGGCATAAGGACCTCTGCTTCCTCTGCCTGCTCGCTGCACACCCAGGAGATGTAATTGACACAGCTCTGCCATCCCTCGGGTTCCTGTGTGCTCTGCTGTGTCCAAGGCTGTCACGTGGTCAGGACTTTCCTCAGAGGACAGAGAGCCTCAGCAGACCTCAGAAGGACCCATGACTTAGGAGCCCCATGGAGGATCGCAAGGTGGGGGTGCCTGGGTCCCAGCAAGACTTTGCGATGCGAAGCAGTGGGTCACTGCTGCAGCGGTTCTCACGCTGCGCCCCCAGCAGCTTGGACAGTGAGCCAGGCACAGACCACACACCTCACCCTGCGCGTAGAAAATCTCTCCTTTGTGGTTGTTTTCCCCTGGAACATCCTCTGCCGTTATCACCGAGACCACTCCTGGGAGTGCCAGGGCTTCTGCAGTGTCGATGGATCTGGGAGGGAAAACCAGAGATGTGGAGGTTGTGGCTGGAAGTGAGCTGGGGGACCACGTGAGCGATTCCCTCAGGCTCACAACTCAGGGGGACCACGTGAGCGATTCCTCCAGGCTCACAGCTGCAGGGAGACCACGTGAGCGATTCCCCAGGCCCAGAGCTGCAGGGGGACCACGTGAGCGATTCCCCAGGCCCAGAGCTGCAGGGGGACCACGTGAGCGATTCCCCCAGGCCCACAGCTGCAGGGCGACCTCGTGAGCGATTCCCCCAGGCCCACAGCTGCAGGGCGACCACATGAGCGATTCCCCCAGGCCCACAACTGCAGGGGGACCACATGAGCAATTCCCCCAGGCTCACAACTGCAGGGGGACCACGTGAGTGATTTTCGCACCCACAAAGCACAATTGCAGGGGACCACATGAGTGATTCTCCAGGCCCATAGCTACAGGGACCACATGAGTGTTTGCCCACACATGACACACAACTGCAGGGGACCATGTGAGCGATTCCCCAGGCTGACAACTGTAAGGGGGACCACGTGAGCGATTCCCCCAGGCCACAGCTACTGGGGACCACGTGAGCGATTCCCCCTTGCATGGCACACAAATGCAGCAGGGACAGGGGCTGACCCGGAGCCAGGGCCCATGCTGAAGAACACGAGTCTTCTCACTCTGGGTCACGCAGGTGGGCAGTGACCAACCCTCCCCTGAGCAGGAGATGGGATGCTAAATGAGCGCACGCATGTAAGCGCGTACGTGTGCTGAGAAACCCGGAGGCAGAGCTTCTAAGTCGAGCATTTGCAGATCAGCTTTGGATTGAATACGAAACTAAAACCACCCCGGCAGCACAGGGGCAGCTGTCTCCTTACAGGATCTTGGCATAAGCCCTGGTGCTGGTGACCACGGTGAGGAAGAGCTCCTGGTCCACAGGGGGCATGTCGTCCACAAACACGGCTTCTCCAGTGGTGTGCTTGAGGGCTGCCTGGTGCATGACCGGGTGCCCGACTGGGTCTTGTGGGGACTGGTGGGGGTCCACACACTGCCGACAAACAGAGCAGGTTATTTAACACCAGGAGTTTCCTGCCCTGAAACCTGGTCTGATGTATGTGGCGCTCTAGTCAGGAACCAGTGCAGGCCAGTGATGGTGTGCCTGTGGCATGCGTGCTGCAGCGGGCACTCAGAGCCCGTGTCACACGGGCCAACTCACCCAGAAACACCGTGCTAAAAACTTCGGTATTGAGGTTTAATTGCATTGGTGGTGCTTAGTGGTGAGTAAGTGGGTTTTAGGCTGCAGTCTGGATACCTAGTGTTTAGAAGATTCACCGTTCTTGGTCCAGGCACTATTGCCCATATCTAGGTTAAAAACATCTACCGAGGGCTATGGTCAGCGCATGTTTTGGGTACAATCCAAGCCCTTTCTCTCTAAAGGAGACAGACACCATTGGAAAGGGCGGGCACTGGCCAAGACAAGGAGGTGCTGGGTGACACACTGAACTGCCTGAGAAGGGAGACGCAGATCCTGAGTCCGTGTCAGCTGAGACAGGCAACTGCAGTGACAGCGGGGCCCTGGCTGCCTTCTGTCGTTACTGGTAACGAGCACCATAGGTGTTGTAGGGCTGCACAGGGCCGTACAGCTGGAGGCACAGGCAGGCCCACCTGGAACATCTGGATCCCTCGTGGTGTGACTATAGGGAAATCTTCCAGTGCGCTTGTGTCCTGTGCTGGGATATCTGGAAACTTCTGTGGATCCTGAGGGAGAGGCGATTTCATGCTTCGTTTTTACACTAAGCTAGTTGCTTGGAAAAATATATGCAAATCCCATTATCCAGTTATCCTACCCATACCCATCCCAATCTGTTCTTCAAGATCATAGTCTGCAGTTCTGCTGAGAAAAAGCCCCGAGATTCAAGTTCTCTAGAGCAGCAGCAGTTGTTTGAAGAACCAGCTACATGCATGCATTTATGCACACGCACACAAAGTATAGGTTAAGCTAGGTGTGGTGGTGCGGGCTTATAATCCCAGCTCTTGGGA
>PVJA010007591.1:0-25982 GCA_004027025.1 Myocastor coypus
AGAGAGAGAGAGAGAGAGAGAGAGAGAGAGAGAGAGAGAGAGAGAATGAGAATCTACCAAGTTCATCCTTGTCCAGGTAGGTCTGGCTGCTGTGCTTGGCTGCTTCTTGTTGCAGCCCAGGGAAGTGATCCTGCTATGTGCTGTGTCCCACTGGCAAGCTGTTCTCCTAAGTTAGCTGGCTGAATCGTGCTTCTAGTCACTCTGCTAGGAGTTCTACTGCTGGGTTCCACACCAGGCCTGACTGCTGGCTGGAGGTAGGAAGTTCTGGTAGGGAGCAGGGCCTGGCCACTGGTTCTTCACATTTTAATTGTAGGAATTAAATTAGTTTTCCTTTGCAAAATACTGTTTTCTGGTTTTTTAAATGAACATATTGTGTGGGGCTGGTGAGATAGCTCTGGACTAAAGCACATGCTTAGGCAAGCTTAAGACAAACTCAGGGACTACAGTACAAACCTGGCACTACATGCTGCCCCCAGGGCAGGCTGAGCCAGGCAGTCTGGGGGTGGTGGTGCATGCCTGTAATCCTAGTGCTCGGGAGGCTGAAAGCAGGAGGATCACTGAGCCTGAGTTGCATAGTGAGACCTTGCAAATACCAAATGCATGATAAATAAACATTGTATAAGTGTTACTTTTTAAAGGAATAAACAATGGTTCACCCTCATTCCTAAAGGGAACCATTTTCACTGTTAACTAGAACAAGTCTTATTTTTTAAAATAATATGCCTGTGATATCAGTATGCCTATTGATAGCAGTTTTAGACATTCCCTGCTACTTGTATTCTTGGTGAATCCTTCCCATAGAATTTAGTCACTTTTATAACATTGTAAACACTTTATTATGGTATAGTATGTGTACAGAAAAGACCATAAGCTTAAGCTCAGTGAATTTTTAAAGAAATATACTGTCTTAGTTGCTCTTCTCTCATTGCTGGAACAAAAACCCAACACTCAAACTGAGGGAAGGAAAGGTTTTTTTAACTCATAGTTACTGGAGGTTTCAGTCCATATTCAACTGGCTCCAAGGCAGAGAGGCACATGGCAGAAAACAACCTTTCATGGCAATGGACAAAGAGCAAGAGCTAAGGGAGGAGTAGCAGCAGCTCAAGCAGCTAACTTCTCTTCCTACCTTACATTGAAATGCAAATTATCTGTCCCAGGGGAGGTGCAGCACCCACATCCACATTAATCACAAATTTCAGAAGCTGCCCATGACTGCATGAGGCTATTGGGGGACACTGATACAGAAACCATAACATATACATGTTAATAATCAACTCAATCAAGAAATAGAACACTATCACACTGCAAAAGCCTCCTTTACATCTTTTTTTTTTTTTTTTCAAATGGGATTATAGAAGAGTGGAAATTCCTGTGTAAAAAACTGTAGTCCTGTCCTATTCTTTTCTGTCAAAGGTTCTAAATAGGAGGAGCAACTCCACCTTCAACTCTAGCTAACCCAAGGCTGTCCTCTCCACCCATCAGGGCTACAGTTACAGTTACCAAAAATATGTCTGCTTGGCTTTGGCTATAGCCCAGGACAACCAGGTCCCTGCTCTACCACCCTTTTAGCAACACTGCCCAGCAACCTTCTAACCCTCATTATGCCATCTAGATCAGGATAGATTGTCAAGCTTCAGCCCCGCCAATGGGGAAAGGCCAGCTGCTTCACACTTAGGATGTGAAAGGAACAAGTCGCTACCTCTGTGCTTGCTCCCTAGCTTTAGGGTATAACGGTACCTACAGAAATAAGCTCGCCTTGTATTTCTTTTTTTCTTTTTTTCCCTATAGAATCTGATTGCCTTCTTTTTTGAAAATTTTATTTGTATTTATTTTATGCTTATTTATTTCCGTGCCATAAGTTTTTGTTTCTTCAGTTTCTTCTGGGATATCTTTTCCTTCTGTGCAACCTGCTCTTCTGGTTTTGAACAATTTGTTCCTTTTCAGTAAGGATCATCTCAATATGGCAGGGGGAGCTCATGGATGGGTTAATCTGACCATGAGCTCTGCAAGAACTGCAGCACATCTTGGGTGCTTTGTTCACGTGATATGTTCAATAACCAGAGAATCTACATCTAAACCCTTAAGTTCAGCATGTACAGCAAAAATTCAGCGCTCTTTTTTGGCCACTGACCCTGTGTCCAGCCCCACTGTTTGGCCTGGACATACCTACCAACTCTACCATTGTAACGTTGGAATGGCACACACTGCTTCTTTAATGTGACATCCTTCAGGTACTTGGTGGCCTTTCAGATATGCATGCCCTTGATGGCCTGGGCAGTTTCACGTGTATTCTTAAAGTGAACGCGACAATTTGAGCCTCTTGATTTGCATGATTTTGTGCGGTTTTCTGGGCCCAGAGAGTAGGTAACCATTTCACAGGTCTCCTCAGGCCGCTCCCAGGAAGAGCTTAATTACCTTTTGCAGTCTTGTCATAACTGGTTATGTTGTCAGCTGACCAAGACATTAGCCAGATGAGCACTCACTGGGTCTCACGCCCTTCTCTGTCTGACTTACTCTTTCTATGTTGCATGGCAAACAGTATTCCTTACTTTTTTCTGTGCTGGGGATTGAACTCAGGACTTTGTGCTTGCCAGGGGCTTATTCTACTGAGCTATCTCCCCTGACCCAATATAGTTCTTTCTAAAAAGCTTGTAAGGAAGGCAACAAGTTTTGTATGTCTGCAAATACCTTATTCAGTTATACTTGTTCCAAGTTTAGATAATAATGAGATCATTTTTCCTTAAAAATATTAGTAGTCATGGTCTGCTTACATATTTTTTTCTTATCCAGTTTGTCATTGAGAAGGCCCAATATTATCTCCTTTCTTCTGTCCCTTTTTACCTTGGCATCTCCTCCTCTTCCTTGGGAGTCTTAGGAAGGAGAGGGAAAAGATGTTTCATTTTTATCTTAAGTTAATATTTTCTGCCAAATATTGCTTATTTTAGGGTTAGAGATTTAAATGATGCTAAAATCTTTTTTTTAAATATATTGTATGTTAACTTGCTTCACTGTTTTAACCAAATGACTGACTTTGATGCCTGAGCTCATCCTACGTTCCCAATCTTACCCAATGCACACTGACCTCTGCGTTTTCTATGCCCAGAGGCATTCTTTCATACTGCACAGTCTCTCTGGGACACTTGCATACTCCCCCCTGCCTTTGCCAGGTGAACTTCATCTTTCCACTGAGGCTTTAGAAAACTTCCATGTTGGCCCTGTGTGAGCTCCCTTGCTTTTGTTTCCCTGTTAGGACATTTTTGTGCTATTACAATGACGTGTGTGGTGCTTAAGGTTAAACATGCCAACTTGATAAGCTTGGGAACTACATAGGGGATTAATATGGCATGCTTCTGGGTGTGTTTTGATGGGTAATGGAGGCATGGCCTTGTGTACTGCTATATATGGTCCCTGGTTGTTTCCTGTCTAACACTATTCCCGTCTGCTTTCCAGATGCCATTGAACTAAGGAGTTTTGTTCTTACATGTCCTTTTGCCATAATTTTTATGCCTTGGAACCAGCTGACCTCGGACTGAATTTAGTGAAACAGTGGCCTATTAAACTTGAAGTTGTGCCTGTCAAGTATTATATCAAAATGACAGGAAAGCTGACTAATACAACATGTTACCCTACAAATAGGTACATGCCACAAGAGCTGAGATGATATTTGTCGTGTCAATAAAATGCAGCCTGTACATGATAGAATAAAGTAATGAAGTGAATGCATTCAAATGCATAAGCATGGTTCTTGCCAAGAAATCAATCTGTAAAGGAGGCTATTCTGTACAATACAAGAAATGAAGGGTTGCAATAAGGAAGGTGGAGGGGTGTGGTGGCAATCCAATGAAGGAAGGGTCCCACATAGGCGCGCATAAACAATTTTAGAGGGCAGATAGGCAGAAGCTTGGGACATGGATCTGAGGAATCAAGAGAAGCTTTTGGTCTACCAAAAGCTGTGGCTTAACACAAAGGTCCTCAAAGTATTGTCTCTGAGGACAATACTTTGCAGCCCAACCAGGATGCCACTTTTATCTTTGCTATGCGTTAACAATTTGCTGGTACTCCAGTTCAATACATGGCGTCTTCTCGTGATGTCTGTGCAATTCTGTCTGGTGGTGAGGCATCTGTCTCTCTTCTCTAACCCACTCCCCTGCTTGCCTCTGTGCAGGAAAGGTTGAGGAGGGCTCAGAGAGCAGCTTCTCAGACGTCAGCAGACAGAATCATACGGGAAGTGGGATTCTGAGCTATAGGTCCAGGTGGGACCCAAGAAATGCCATTTCTGGCCAGCATTCGAGTGACACTGAAGTGGCTGCCCTCAGACCACATTTTAAGTAGCAGGGCCAAGGGGCAGACCCTCAGAGAGACTGTCACAGGTGAAGCTGTGGAAACCTGAAAGAAGCTTTCTGGCTTAGTTATTCCAGCCAGATTTTTTTTTTTTTTATCATGCTACTTCACTCATAGTCATTTACAGATACAGTATTTTGGTTCTTATTTATGATTCCCTTACTCCTTTTATAATCCAGTCTATGAGCATAATGGCCAAGCCGTCTAACCTTCTATGGGCCTGAAGATGGCGCCACAAACTTACTGATAAGAGGACAGGCCCTTTCTCTGATCTACAATAAGCTCAGAAGACAAAATACTTTGTAGATGAGCGTAGATCTTTTCTTTGTTAGTAGATTTTGGAAATCAGGCTAGATAAGATTGTCATATCAGGGTGCCAGGGAGAGAGCTCTGTGGCATAAGTGTCTGCCTGGCAAGTGCCAGGTCATGAGTTTGAACCCTGGTACCACCCAAAAAACAAGATTATCGTATCAGGAAATGTAAGGCTCTTCAGATCTCTACTTTCAAAGTTCATTACATTTTGTATATTTAAAGTTAACTGCTGTTTCACAATTCCTGAAATTTTTTTCTTTTTAATATTTTCATCTCTGATAATTTTTTAAAAAATAACTTTATAACAAAATGTATTGACTCTCCTTAGTGACAAAGAATTTAGGTTAAAAAGGGATAAAGATCTTATAATCAATTATCTCATTGATAATCAATAAGATAATAAATTATCTCATGATATGTCACATGGGTCAAATAACAGACCCATGTGACAAACCTTCCTAGGGACTATGGAGTAAACAAAAGAAACAATGCTTTAATTCATTGATTCTTTGTGTTTTCAATCTCAGTTTTATTAATTTATGCCCTCATTTTTATAGCTTTCTTTCTTTTTTTCTAAAGTTGTTTTTACGCACAGAATAGATTTACTGGGGGAAAGAAAGCTCCACTCTGAGAGAGGAACAGGAGAGGGGCTCTAGCAAGTTGTCCCGTAGCTTTCTTCCTTGTAGTAGCTTTAGATTTGGATCGTCCTTGTTTTCCTAGTACCTTGAAGTGCATTGTTAGCTTATTTGGGCTTACTCTGTTTTTCTGATGTGTCCCCGTTAGTTCTATGTTGGCATTATATTTGATCCCATGAACTGTCTTAATTTTTTCCTTGATTTCTTCTGTAAAGGAGAATCGATCCTCTACATAGCAGACACAAATATTTCTACCAAAAAGCTCCTAGAACTACTAAACAAAGTAGCAGGATACAAAATCAACACACAAAATTTTTTTTTTTTTTTTTTTTGTCTTTTTTGAGACAGGTCTTGCTATGCAGTTCAGGCTGGCCTTGAACTCACTTTTGTAGCCCAAGCTGGTCTCAAACTCACATCAATCCTCCTGCCTCAGCCTCCCAAGTGCTGGGATTACAGGCATGAGCCACCACGCCCGGCTGACACACAAAAATTGATAGCATTTCTGTATACCAATAATGAATTCACAGAGAAATCAGGAAAACAATACCATTCATAACAGCTTCAAGATAAATTACTTAGGAATGAACCTAACAAAAGAGAAGTGCAACTATATGGACCGTAACTATATGAAACAATGCTCAGTATCTCTGGCCATTAGAAAAATGAAATTAAAACAACACTAAGATTCAATCTTATGTTGTAAAGAATGGTTATCATCAAGAAAGAAAATATTGGGAAGTTGAGATCCTTGTTGCTCTGGCTCTGAAGTTGTGCTCTTCTTCCACAGCCAGTCCCGGTTGACATGGATGTCAAAGGGGAATTCGAGGGAAGAGCAGGGAAGAACTTCTATAACCTGGACAAGACAAGGCGCAGGTCAACTTCAGAAGCACCTGAGTGGAGCAGAAGAGGATCCTTGGCAGAATTGGGTGCAGCGTAGTTGTCTTTCTGAGGTCCTGTGAGGCTCCCAGCTCCAACTAGCCACCACTCACACCCTTTTCTGTTTGATTATGTTTTGCTCTACAAGCATTATCCATCCCCACATCCCCAGCCATCTGCGGCTTAAGCTTCCACTCACAGTGATCTTGTCATAAACAGCAGCATAAACATTGCAAGTTGGCAGCGTGGCAGATAGCACTCAAGTCCAAAACTGCATCAGAGTTATTTTGGTGTGTGTAATTGACAGTAACTTTGTACATATAAAGTTTGTAATGTAACAGCACAAAGAAAATTGATCCGGGATTGAATTGAGGCCCTTGTGCTTGCCAGGTTTGTACTGAGCTATCTCCCCAGCCCAGAAAATAATTATTTTAAATACATTTGTTCACAGTACTTTGCCTGAGAAGTTTGAAACTTCATTCAACTGATTCATTTGTTAGTTTAAAAAACATACATTGTTACATTTACTTATGTTACTAGAAACCAAGCTTTCCAGTATAAGTGAAGAAATATAGATGTGTAAATCTGTGTTTAAAGAAATTAAGCTTGTATTGGAAACTTTGGGATGAAATCATGATTTTTATTTTTATTTTTCACTTTTTAATGATTTTTAAGTTTTCTTTCTGCTAAGACACATTTTTAGTATCAAATTTCAATTTTTAAACACCTTCCCTGATTAAAAAGAAAGAGCACTTCAGAGAAAAGCAGTCAATTTCAACCAGGTTGTGGGCAGGAAGTGTATTGGGGTGTGTTTGGATACTGCAAGTCAAAGAGGTAAAGTTTTATAATGTAGTCAGAAGACATAGGTACTGAACTTCCAGAGGTCTCCTCTAGCCAAGTCTGGGACATTCTGAACATCAAAGGAGATAATAGCCATAAATGATTTGAGATTGAATACAACACAACTGATGGACTCCCAGCAATAGTCGGAGGGGAAGAAAAGTGAAAGAAGGTGAGAGAACTAGGGAAAGTAAAGGAACCTTCTTTGCAGAAAAATGTAGCTAAATTCATCATATTGGAACCTGCACTGTCATGATTCAAGCAAGGATTGTTACTGGATCCTAAACCATTTAGAGAAAAATTATATCTAATAACTGTCTTCACATTCACTACTATCTGGGCAAAAGGGAAATGCATTTTTCCAATGAAAGATTTTGTAGTTGCATCTTAACGAAGTGGCCAATATTAGTATCACTTATGGTAGAATAGATTCTGTTAAATTACTCAGAATGTACACATGTACAATACCTCACACATAGTATGTTTGCAAAAATAATTTAGCATGAATCTTGTTAAGCTTCTAGATTGGCACTATCCAATAGAAATATGAGTTGCAATTTTCTTTTCAATGCTAAGACCTCTAATCTTCTGTGTATTCTACAGTTATTGTACTTCACTTTGTTTGAAACTGATATATATATATACAAGATGTGGGACATCCCATAAAACAACTATTCTTTTCCCTTAAAATAAATTGATGTAAAGAAAAAGATGGGGTCTCCTAGTTTAAGGAGGACTAAGGAGGCTACTCATCAAATATAATGTGTGAGTTCTGATTATATCAGAGTTTAAAAAACGAGAACCATGTATAGAAACAATAATTGGGAAAACAATGTGGATTGAATATTAGAGGATGTCAAAATTGCTATTAATGCTCTTAGATGTGATAATGGCAGGAAAAATCCATGGTTATTGTAATGTTTACAATTTACATTTAAGTACTTCAGAAAATATTAAAAATGGGAATATATAGCCTTATAGAAATAAAAAATACAGTCCAAATGTTCATTCATTAACTGCTAAATCTAGGTGATCCCTTATATTCTTTGAATTTTTCTGTTCATTTGAAATTTTTCAATTTGGGAAAGTAAAACTCATAAAAAGACTCTACATAGTCTGTTTCTAAATGATTTTTTAAAAAATATGTTTATATCCTGAAGACACAGATATGTAGATATATTTGAGTAAGAAAATTGAGGCTATGTAGAAGTAAGATGGTAAAGAAAAGTGTCCCATTCTCTGTGTCTTCATTTTATTATTGTTACTACCATGACAAATTTTAAATAGTTGTTTTTAAAGTGTGCTCATCAGTATTGATTTTAATCTGTTATTAAAACCATATACTTTAATGTGGGGTAGCAAAGATGTATTTGATTTTGCTAATAGATAATGCTGGCTGGGATAACAGTATTATTTGGAATTTCTGTGTTTATAAACACCCTCTTTGAAATGATATTTTGTGAGTGACATGAGTGACCTGTCAAGGATCAGAGTTCCTATGAGAGTGTCAGAAGTCAGAGGTCACAGCTTATGAGTTAGGGGCCAGGGGACAGACTTTGCAGTTACAGTCTTGGCTTTATTCCAGTGTGAGACCTTGGACAAGGCCGCTAACTCTTCTTACTGTTCTGTGATTTTTCCTTATCTCTAAAAGGACAGCAGTGCCTGCCTGGGCAAGCACAAGGTCCTGAGTTAGATTCTTGGCAGAACAAACAAACAAACAAACAAATAAATAAGTAAATACAAAAAAAGAGAAAAAGAAAATATTAACAAATGCAAGCAGAGTTGTCAGGAAAATGAACTTTTCTACATTGTTGGTGGGAATGTAAACTTGTGCACCAGGATGGAGATTCTTTAGAACAACAAAATCTACAAATTACATTCAACCCAGATAACCTACTTCTAGGAATCTTCCTTAGAGTTAGAAGCAGCAAAACACGCACACTCATGTTTATGGCAGTACGAGTGCTAGTGGCTAAATCTCAGAAATGACCTGTATGGTCACCAACAGATAAGTGCATTTTTAAAAAGTGTGGCATTTGTGCATAATGGAGTATGACTCTGTTTCAGAGGTTAACTTTTAGTCAATATAGGAAAATGGATATACCTTGAGACCTTAAAATTAAGTGAAATAAATGAGACATAGAAGTTTAAATATTGCATAGCTTCTTATATGAAAAATTCAAAATTATTATCCATAAATAGAATAAAAGATGGTAGGAATATAGGATGATAGATAGGCTATTGGAAAGGGGACCAAGTTAATGGAGGTGAGAGGCAGTGAAAAGAATTAAGATGCGTTTTGTACATGTATCAGCTCTCTGTAATGAATCGTTGTGTACTGCAAACATGTAATAACAATAATAAAAAAGAAAAGGTGAACTGGAAAAATTCACTCAGTAAAATATGAGTTTCTGCTACTTTAAATAGATATAAATTATTTTTAAATCCTCTTTTTGGTTGAAATGATGGGATGATGCCCTTTGAAAAATCTACTTTTCCCCTTTACTCTTGACTGACTGTAGTCTTGGCCTGCTTAGCAGTCCTGTGATCACTGTCTCAGGAAGGGGTTTGGTAGCTCACAGTGGAAACTTCTGTTTCAAGCAGCCTGAACAGGCAGGAGTAGTTACATAGCTGAGAGATTTAAGAGAACATGGGGGGGGGGAGGGAGAGAGAGAGAGAGAGAGAGAGAGAGAGAGAGAGAGAGAGAGAGAGAGAGAGAGAGAGAGAGAGAGAGAGAACATGGTGATGTTTAAGAATGGGGTGGAGGGCCAACCAAATAGTTTAGCAGACTAAAGTGCCTGCTTAGGCAGACATAGTGGGCAGGAGGTTCGATCCCTGGGCCTGCCAGGCCAGGCCCCACCCCACTAGGGGCGCACTGAGACAGCCATTGAGACTGGGCATAGTGGTGTGCTCCTGTAATCTCAGCAATTGGGAGGCTGTAACTAGGAGAATCACTACGAGTCTGATCTATGTAGTGAGACCCTGAACACCCTGTATACCCTGCCCTAAATACAAAAAAAAAAGAAAGAAAAGAAAAAGAAAGAGTAGGGTTCCCCTATTCCTACACCCAAGCCCACACCTTCAAATTAAAATAGGATTTCCTATGCAGAGGGAAAGGCACTGAGTTAGAGGGCAATAGAGGGCAGAAACAATGCTATGAGGATTGTGGAACTGGACAGAAAAATGACCAAATTTCTCTGGGTGGTTTCTACTGTTTATTAGAAAGGGAACCTAAATGAAAAACCAAATGTTATAGAAATGAAGTGTATCATAATTATTATGTGCATGGGCTGTGTGCCCATGCTGTATTGTTAGGGAGGCCTTGTGTGTGGAGAGTCCTAAAGACACATGGTTCTGAATAGTGAGATGAAGGGTGGGACAAGTCGCCTGGGGGCCAGGTCACCTGTGCTGAGTAGCCATTTGATCCTCACATGCCCATGGCCATCACCAAGAAAATAAGCCCTCCTCAGAAAGCTGGGGAGTCCTTGGGAAGAAGGGTCAGCAAGAGCTCACACCCATCTCTTCTTGAAGGCTTTGTGAATCCACACATTGTCACATGGTCATTCCCTCATGGGGCTCCCAGAGAAAGAGAGGTGGTGGAAGAACCCACAGAAGACTTTGCTTGGTGTGTGGTGTGGGCTGTGGCATCACTTGTGTCAACAGGGTATGAAGACAAGCGAAAAGCTGTTGCAGTGAGGAAGAGCGAGAGCAGGCTCGAATCTGCCAGCATCCCTAAGGGTGTAGGTGTGCACCTGTAACTATGCTCACCTTTTAGTGGCCGCTGCTCTACTTCTGGCATTTACATCTCACGTCTGCTTCTTTTTGTGCCTAAGAGGATCTTAAAAGTTTGGGATTTTCTTTTTCCCAAAGATAAACTGTTTCAGGGTCAGGGAGATAGCTCAGCAGCATAAGCACTGGCCTGGCAAAAGCAAGCTCCCGAGTTCCATTCTCGGCACCAAAACAAAAAAGAGATTTCTCCAAAATTCTTCATGCTAACAGCAAAAGCTGCCACCTCCTCCTCTCTTGAGACCAGATGGATGCACAGGAAACTGATACCTGCCAGGAACCAACCTTGCCGGATGGTACAGACTCTGTTGGTTCCAGGCTCTTTCTGTCCCACTCAAGAAACTGATTAAGAAAATCAATAAACAGGAAAATGTAACTTTTATTTTAAAATGAAAAAAGAAAGGGAATTTTTATTTAAAGTTAAAAAAGAAAAAGGAAGAGATGAAGAAAATGAAATGTATGAAAAGTAAAAACAGTCTGAGCCCAGGACTGGCCACTGCTGAAGCAAGAAGTTGGCTCCCCAGGGGGACTGCAGTGGTGGGAGTCAGCGGTGGCTGTCTCCTACGACCTCCAGACCTGGTCCGTGGAGCCTCCCCTTGTGTTGCATAACTCAGCTCTGACTGACAGGGCACGTTCTGTTGTTCAGCCTCCATTTCTGCTCAGGTCGCGTCCTTTCCCCAGCCTCTGCCTGCCTTCTGTCGTTGACAGCTTGTGTCTGGCTTGGGCCAGCCCGCCAAGCCCTGACCTCCTGGCTCACTAGCACATCTAGCAGGAACACACAAAGGCTGGCTACGACAGGTCGTGGTCGATCTGCTTTCCACGGTGGCGGGAAGGTGTCAGGGAATTCCCGTGGAGAGGTAAAGCAGCATGGGAATTTCCTTGTCTGCTGTCTCACTGCATTTCTTTCTTGCAATAAAAGGCCTTGCACATCTGAATAAAGTGAGACGCAGATTTGATGTAAAGGCCTCGCTGTCTCCTTCAGAGGTAACTTTTCTTTTTTTAGTACTGGGGATTGAAACTGGGGCATTGACACTGAGCTATATCATTAGCCTTTTTATTTTTTTTACTTTGAGACAGAGTCCTTACTAAGTTGCTGAACTTCCTAGGTTAGCTTTAAACTTTCAACGCTCCTGTCTCAGCTTCCTGGAATATCAGAATGACAGGCATGGACCACCCCTCCTGGTTTAGAGTTAATTTTGAATAAATGCTTTTCCTTTCCACCAAAGATTATCTGTGCACTGGGGGAGCAGTGAACAATGCAGACCAGAACATACAGTAATATTTTGGTTCCTCTAATCTAGAAGTGGACTGAGAGGAGAATTATGTAAAACATGGTTCCTGATTAACCAAACTAATTGACAGTTTTACACTCACCCCTTCACTGCATCATTAGTTGAGTGCCATGTCCATAAAATGATAATTTACACTTTAAAAGGATTTCAATGATTGCTGCAAGGAAAGTGGACTGTAGAGGACCATCTGATCAACTGTAGCCACAGAGAGTGGTCAGGAGTCAGGGTGGAGGAGGTAGCAGCTATTGGCAGTGAGACGCAAAGCTCATGCTGGTAGGCTTTGCTGAAAGTGTCAGGGGAGAAGGAAAGCCAGCGGTGACTTTTGGGCCCGAGCCAGCCGTGGGTGCTGTTTTAATGAAATAGGAAAGTCTGGAGGTGGGAAGTGGGTTTCCGAGTAGGAAAGTTCTTCTCTTGGAAACTCTGAAGTTGAGACCCCTGCTAGCATCAGGTGGAGAAGGTGTGGAAGGGGTTATGTCTTTGGTGCAACGCTGGCATGCTGGCAAGTGGGTTCGGGCTGCTGTGTACCCCTGGAATCATCAGCAGGTAGGGGCTATGGGGCTATCGGTTGGGGACCAGGTGTTGGAGCCATGGGCTCTGCTATTTTGCCCAAAGAGTGATTACTGATGGAGGATGGATTCGAGCTGTAAAGGAATGCAACATTGACAAGCTGGAAAGCAGAGGATGCTGTCCCGAGAGTAGGAAAGGAGGACAAAAATTTTTATGGGGATTTTCAGAGCCAAAGGAAGCTTTTTAACATAAAAGGTAATGTATGTTTGTATTTTGATGGGAACGATCAAACACTATGGGAGACATGGTTGCTGGAAGGGGATATTGTTATAATAAACTACAAATTTATTATGTAGTTGAGAAGGTATAGAAATGGAATCTTATTTTACATTGTAAGTTTCTGTACATTGCTTTTTTTTTGTATCTTAGTGAAGGGTCAACAAGGTGTTTCAGGGCCTCACTACTATATTAGACTTCTAGCGATCCACCTGTTTACAGCCTCCCAAGAGCTGAGATTACAGGTGTGTGCCACCACGACGAGTTTCAGTTGCCTTCTCAGCATGCCCTGGGGTGGGGCTGGCATGGCAGGCCTGAGGATTGAGCCCCTGGCCCCTGTACCTGCTTGCAGGCACTTGAATCCACTGAGCTATTTGGCCAGCCCTACATTGTTATTTTATGTCATAGATGTCTTTTTCTTTTGTACTGTATGGTCAGTTCCTGTGTGGCATCAGTTAGGGTGTTTTTGACTATAATTAACAATCTGAATTAAGTTTGCTTAAATAATCACTTGGGTTATGTCCAGTGAGAAATCCGAGGTAAAGACTTTAGTTAGAGCTTGATCTAGCAGCTTGGAGGCTGTTCCCAAAGACTTGCCTTATTTCCACCCTCTACATTGCTCTCCAATGTGCTATCTCCAGCTCCATTTAAAGTTTACTCTCTGGGCGGACTCAAGATGTCCTCCAGTGGCTCTTAGGGTCCTATGTTCCTTCACTATTAACTTCCAGATAGCGAGCATCACACCATTCCCAGGAAAGCCCTAAGACTCACTTTTCAGGGGCCCGGCAGGATGGCTCAGTGGTCTAAAGCACCTGCTTAGGAAAGCTTAGGCAGGGACTGTGATTCGATCCCCAGCACCACATGCTGCGCCAGCCCTACCCTCAGGGCAGGCTGAGCCAGCCATAAAAATGAATAAATAAACAAACAAACAAAAGTTATGAAACAAGAAAAAAAATTTAAAAAAAATTATAAAAAAAAAAAAAGACTCATTTTTCAAAGACACGATCAGGTCACGTGCTCCTCACGGACCAATTTCTGTAGCCATGCAGGAGGAGTGCAAGGATGGGCTGTAAAAACTAGAAGCAGCCAGATCCCCAGTGGAACTAAAGGGCTGCCCTTTAACCGCATCTGAGTGAATGGGAGCTGCACTGTGTTACAACAGCAATAAACCTTCTCAGGCAGTCCCAGGAAGATGACACACGCTACACACCTATGTCCCAGAAGAAGTGAAAGAGTGTTTGGGAGTGACTTTATTTACTATTTGATGGCTACAGATAATTATGCGTTTGAGAGGCAGATACTTAGATTGTAGGCCATGACTATAATGAAGCTAAAATGTCTGGATGTTATGTTCACTGGCTTCTTACATTTAAGGCCAAATTTAGTCGATAACTTAAGGGGGGAAAAAAACCCTCTCTTTATAACATATATATATATATATATATATATATATATATATATATATATATTTATATATATATATTTATATTTATATTATATATATATTTACTTACAGTTAGCTTTACAGGCTATACTGCAGTAAGGAAATATAAATTGTCTCATTAAAGGTGGCAGCTTCCACACACTACAGTTTGCTGCTCTGTGCCCACCAATGCAGTGTTGGCTTTAATAGCAGCTGTTCTGTGTCAGCAATAAGGAATGAGCATAGCAACATGAGGCATGGTTAGCAGTGGCAGTACTGGGAGTCTTCTGAGCCTTGAGTTCCACTTTAGTCAGATCGCTAATGAATTCCTTCCACGTGAACACCAAGAGACCTCATTAGTACCCAGACCCGCCTCAATCTGCCAACACTTTCTTTAATGGGATAGTTCAGATTCCTTAGATTATGAAGCCATGGAATTACATAATGCTATAATTATTCCTGGCAGGGCACTGCCTGGCCAGACACCCTCTCTTCAACTCACCCTGCCCCTTGTATAGGGCTCTATGCTCTTGTTCCTGAAAGTCTGTATGAACAAGAAGTTAAGGTCATGGCTACTATAGGTCTTTTTCAAAGTTCCACCTCTCCAGCACTGGCCCAGACTATGGCAAATAAGACTGACTAAGTAAACAACTGTTTGCTTTAATGACTACCATTTTCTTTTCTTTCAGACTCCCATATTTATGGGAACATCAAGTTTTGTTTTGCTCTTTCTTCCTTAGGATGTGGTATTACACGAAAATTTCATGTTTCAGGTGGTTGACAATGCTTAGAAATCTTTTGTGCAAAAGAACATAATGGATTCAAAATTTATGAACACCTGACTAGTGAACTTGTCTTTGGTTATTTTTGTGCTTGCCCAGTGTTTTCTGGGGGCCAGTTCCAGGTAAGCAGCCATCCAGATGTCACCTTGGCAACAACAGGCTGAACTTCCACACTGCGAAGTGAAAACAGTTGTGTGACCCAACTAGTGCTGAGAACCTCATTTTCATCTCATTAGAACCTTCTTTCTAAAGGGTGACAGAACAAATCGTTGGGCAGCATCTCAATGGAGGACTCACTGTTCCCCATTCTAGAGCTAGCAAACCAGACTCTGCTCAGCAGTGTGGAGTCTCCCTCAAGTAGCTGGAAACAAAGAGCTAGACCAGCAGGGGCCACGTGTTGCCCACAAAGAGCTGCAGCCCAGAGCCCTCATTCCACTGCTCTCTCCCCATCTTTTATGACCCTTTTATTTAAGTTCCTTTCAGCACAATAATGTAAAGACTTCGTGTCTTTTTCTTTTTTCCTCTGAAAGTTCATCTACAATTTTGACTAATATCTGTGGGGAGGAATCCCACCATGTTTGCACTGGACTACAGTGTTTCACCCTGTTCTGTGAGGCTGCATCTCTGCCTACTGCTGTGGGTCCTGTGGGACCTCCCAGAGGCAGAGGACTATCAGGCTTCTACACAGCCCTTGTTGGGTCAGTGCCATGTGAACAGAAGTGACAATGGGCCAGCTATGCTGAAGTTTTAAGAGGTGACATAAAGCTTGCAGAGCTGCCTGCCTTTACTACTCTTTTGTTCTTCCTTCTGCCCTGATCCAAAGAGACATCTTTGTCTTTGGTGCAGCAATGAAAAGGTAGTATGAAGAGCTACAGCCAGTCTGTAGATGCCAAAATGTGGTACAAGTGAAAAATAAAAGGTCCTTTTTTTTTGGTGGGACCGGGGTTCAAACTCACAACCTTGCATTTGCCAGGCAGGCACTTGTGCCATGGAGCTCTCTCTCCAGCCCCTGAAACATAAAAGTATGTTCTTATAAGCCATGGGGAAGTTAGCCCGCAGAGTTTAGTCAGAATTTATAAGCCATTACTCAGCAGAGCTAACTAATGTAAAGACCAGATCAGAAATAATAAACGGAAGGTATAACATACATAGTCTCAATTCCCAAGTCACCTTTATTTCTATAAAAGTATACTAAATAAATAATCTCAACATATACAAATAGAATCTATATAAATAGAAATTCCCAATATATAAAACCTTTTTAAAAATTACATAAATATATACAATGTTAGCCATAGCTTTAAGTACCTTAAATCACAAACTTTATGTAGTTTCTGTCATTAGTAGTCTCATAAAGCTATAGTTAGCTGTCAGATGGTTAATAAACACCACTTATGTCAGTTAAAGTGCCAAACTGTAATGCATATTAGAAAAGTACCCAAAATAGATGTCTCCTGTACCCAAAATAGATGTCTCACAATATAAAAGTTTGCCAATTGCTCTGAATTTCCAAAAGTACTCCTAGAAACACAAAAGAACCTAAACACCCTATCATAAAAGAACAGATGTACATTAGGAAAGTCTGCCCGATTTCGTTTTACTTCCCAAAAGCATCTCACGTCAGGCTCTTCAAAGTTCTTCCAAAGTCTGCCCTGGACATCTGAAGGCATGCGTTCAACTGCTTTTGCCCTGAGGCCTGGTTTCATTTTGAGTTCAGAATATACAATCTAAGGCATGATATGTGCAAAAGATGCCATAGTGTTACAACTTACAACCTGGAGTGGGTTGTACCGTTTGTTACATTCCAAAGTGAGTGATGCTGAGATCAGAACCAGAGTGGTAACTATAGTAACAGGCCGCACGAAGAGGCTTCCTGAGCCCGAAGGGCTCACGCCCCATGCTCACGTGTGCTTACACACAGTCTCTGGGACATTCTCGGTCACTGTGCAACTCAGCATGCACAGGACTCAGCAGCTCCGACGATGCCTCTGTTATGCAGTGTTCAGTGGTGAGTTCTCCTTCCCACTCTGCTTTGCTCTGGCCTTTCTGCACTTATGCAGAAACAGGGCCAGGAAAATGATGATGATGATGATGAACAAAATCACTAATCCCACGATGAAGAACATTTCTGAAAAGCAAAAGGCATTGCATCAACATGGAGCGCTCAGACTCCAGAGCACACCAGCTGGCCTGTGTGCAACCTCAGATTTCTTTCACTCTTCCTACCACCCTGACATCAGCAAAGACTCTGTCAAGTTCACACGTTTTAGAGGTATCAGCAATAATTAGAAGCATCACGTGTGCCACTTAATGATGCTTATGGTCTAGAAAAGGTACCTGGGGTTGAAATAAGAATAGTTGTTGGCAATGTGGCTAAAGGTGTCGCTGGGTTTGGTGGCAGTGGTTTTAGCAGCAGATGAATGGCAAGGGAAAGGAGAGAACCCAACTGCTACCAGGATGAAGCAAGGAGGAAAAGCTGACTGCCGGTGCAGCCCGGTGACTTCCTGGAGGAGACCACCTTTGAAACATTTTTCAGAAGACACATTCCAGCAAACAAAGAAGAGTCAGGGAGGGACAGATCTGAGCAAGGAAGAGATGGCAGAGTTAGAGCAGGTTATAATTTTAAATATTTTTATTTTATTGCTATATGTTTACAATCATTGGGCTGGGGAGATAGCTCAGTAGAATAAGCGCTTGCCTGGCAAGCGCAAAGGCCTGAGTTCAACCCCTAGTTCTGGAAAAACGAAAAACAAAATATACAATCATCATGGGGGGGGTGATTACATGAACGTGCCACAGTTTATTTTTGTTTTTAAAATTTCTGTCCCTTTCTCTCTGTGAACATGAATGCTGGAAGCAGGATGCCCCAGAGGGGTGCAGGACCACAAATGTCAACAGCTGCAAGAGGAGTGAGGGCTGGCGAGATAGCTCTACAGTCTAAAGCACCTGCTTAGACAAGGTTAGGCAACCACAGCGACCACTGTTCGATCCCAGCACCACATGCTGTGCGAGCCCCACCCCCAGGGCAGGCTGAGCTGGCCATAACATAAAAACATAAATTAAAAAAAAAAAAAAGGAGGAGTGAACAAAGGTCAGTCAGATAGCTCAGTGGACTGAAGTGCCTGCTTAGGCAGAGCACAGAGGCTGAGGTTTGATATCTAGCATGCCATGCTGGCAGCTTGGGAGGCTGAAAACAGGAGAATCACTCCCTACATAGTGAGACCCTGTAGACCCTGTACAGAAAAATATAGAACAAAACAAAACAACAACAACAACAACAAAAAAAAAACCACTCTCATGTGTTTGTTTGGTGTTCCTAGCTAGGCCATCACACTGGTTTCTACTGCTTGCTCTTTATAATTTTGATCCAGACATGTTATTGTCTATTTTTGCACTGGTCCACCCTTTGCATTTGCTTTTCTCTTTTGTTCTACACAACAATAAAAGTTTGATGCATCCTGAAAATTTTTCAAATTTGTTCACTAAGAAACATGTATGCTTAGTAAAGGTTTGGAGCACAATAAAAGTTTTCTTGTTGTTATTGAAAATAATGTTATTTAAAACTTTTTAGATTGTAAAACTTTGTCTTAATAAGGCACTGGGTCACTGTGACCATTCCCTGAGGCTTCTGCTCCATGAGAATACTCAAGTTGGAAGTGAGGGTGTGAGGTCAAAGGGCAGGCCGGGTCCCCTCAGCCTGAGGCACTGCCTGACACCCAGAGTGGGCATCTGAACACAACATGGGGCAGCAGTCATGGTGGTGGTGAATGGACCGCCCTATCAGAGCATCAGCAGAGAAACCTGCATTCTTATGCTAAGTCCTAAATATACTATAAGCCCAAGGTTCGATTAGCACACAGTAAGCACTAAGGAAAATACTTGCTATAAGCAAGGGAACAAGACAGAACTATTTCCAAAGGCCAAAACCCTAACAGATTGGGAGGCTGAGGCAGAAGGATCAGTGTGAGTTCGAGACCAGCCTGGGCTACAAAAGTGAGCTCAAGGACAACCTGAACTGCATAACAAGACCCTGTCTCAAAAAAGACAAAATAATAATAATAATAATAATAATAATAATAATAATGAACTAACAGAATACAGAACCTTAGAACACTCAGGGCAGTTTCCCCTGCAGATTTAACGAAAGAGATACATCTTGGTTCTAAGCTGAGGCATCCCAGGCTCCCAGGTGAAGGACAGGCAGGCCACTCACCTCTGAACACACCTTTCTCATGTTTTGTACACACTGTCATGCTTTCTGGACTCTTCTTGTTAACTTTTCGGGATGGAATCACAGCTTGAACAAGGAAACAGTAATCTTGTCCTTTCTCCACATCAATCAAAAATTCATTAGTGTTTGTCACAGCTGTTTTCTGTGAAAAGATAAAGAGATCTTTGTTCATCTGGGCTCCAAGTGAATTCTTTACCTTTTTGCTAAGTTGCTGGGGAATTAAAAGCCTGCACTCTAAGAGAGTTCATGTGGACACAACTGACACATGAAGAATTAGGAGTGAGTGGCTAATCAGTTAGCCCTGATACCTATTAATGATGCCTCTGCAAGAGTGAAAAGATCCAATTTAGACAGGGCCAACGCACTTTAGCCCCTTTAAAAAATATATATATCTGCAGGAAAAGAAAGAAGAAAGGTTTATCACTTATTAAGTAAAAAGCGAGGGCAGGGGATGTACCTCTGTGACAGCATTTGTATGGTATGAGTCACACAAGAAAAGGAAAGGAAAGGAAAGAAAAAGGAGAAAGGGAGGGAGAGGGAAGCAAAGAAGTTAAAATGTGTCTCTGAACGTCTCAAGGAAGAAATACGAAAAGTGAGAGCTGACAGAACCCCAAAAGAATACCTCGTCCCATCCACGGCTGAAGAAACTAGGGGACCTTAGGGAATTCTCATGCCCAAAGTCACCAAGCAGCTCAGCTGTGGGTAGAACCAGCACCTGCTGTCCTGCCCCTCCCATGCTACCACACTGCCCCCTCAGCTTTCCTGTTCTGCTGGGCTTACATTAAGTCAGGGATCCATAATTTAAGACAAGGTACAAAAATCACATGCAAAAAACCTCACCTTTCCTGTAGTTGAAGCCTTCCAATAATAGAGCATATAATTTAAGTTTTGGCCAAAAATATCCCGAAGGCTTAGGAAAGTGCCATTGCTTCTGACTAATGTCTGTGTGTCATGTACTGTCACATTCAGTTTTGTCCCAACTTGTTCAAAACTCTCAATTTTCGGCAGTCCAAGTTTTGCTGAAATGTGAAAAATGGGCTTGGTTGGAACCAAAGAATTCTATCCAGAGTAAACCTTATTTAGTTGTCACAGCTAACTATTCCAACATGTCTTACAGAAAACACTGGCATAGAATCAACTCTGGGGTAGCAATAGCTGTGGGGGCCCCAGAGCTAAATCCTAAGACATTCCAGAACAGTGTTGTTCAGTGGGAATACAGCAGGAGCCTCGGATAAAATGTTAAATTTTCATATATTTACATTAAAAAATAAGAACAGGAAAAAGAACTTTAATAAACTTTAACCCAATTATACTTAGAGTATTATTGTTTTATCATATAATTAGATAAAAGCCAAGATATTTTATACTTTTCAAACTGTATGTGTTTTACATTTATAATATTAGACATATTTCATGGTCATATGTGGTTAATGGCCACCAAACTGAATAATGAAGTTGCACAAGACTCTACATCTTAGGTACAATAACTTAAGGGCTGTGGGAAAGCCTAGGAAATGTCCTTAGTACATCAAAGGATCATCTTTTGTAGCTAGAACCCTGCAAGGACTCAATTTTCTCCTGTTTTGGTCAAATAATAGCAGAACTAATCCCAATCATTTACCATATTATGCAAGCCACAGAGCAAAGTATACAAAATCATGTGTGCATAGACACAAAATAAGTGTATAAAATATCTTCTATTGTGAACCAGCAAAAAGTTTGAATTTGCATTACAAAAAACTGAATCATTGTAAAAGGAAATTATGAAGATGTCCGGGGGAACGGGGGAAGGATCATAGATGACTCTGACGGTCCTGAAGGTGCTGCCAATATAGCTACCTTCTAGCTCACTGCCAGAGTGACACGCATGTAAAAACATCAAGTAGACTGATGGGAGCATCTTGTCAATGGGCAGCTGGGGAGGCAGCCCCATCCATCTAGGGTGCTCAGGCAGTGTAGATTCCGTAAAAGTATGGGTGACCCTCCACTTAATACTTTTATTCTAACCAGCAGGACTTACATGAGAAACTGAGCTCATTCTCTCAATACGCTATCTGTGGTCACTTAAAATACTAGCTGAGAACCACAGTTGTGACCAAGAAATCTGAACTGCCTATTGGCAGGAATTCTCCGCATTCCCTCATGACATGGAAGGGTGGGCAAAGCCCAGGAGCAGAAGAAGCATTCCACATTTTGAGAACCAGCACAGAGTGGAAGCAGCTGGGAACTGGGTGTTTCTGGTGCATCATGGAACTTGAATCTAGTTCACTTGGCAGAAAAGGTCAGCAAGCCTAGTTACAGGCTCAAGAGAAACTGGGCTTCCCTATGGATTGGGACCATTTTAGAAAAAAATCCTAAACTGGGAT
Organism: Myocastor coypus; assembly: GCA_004027025.1. Taxonomy (NCBI): domain Eukaryota; kingdom Metazoa; phylum Chordata; class Mammalia; order Rodentia; family Myocastoridae; genus Myocastor; species Myocastor coypus. The sequence continues at coordinate 21,668 of PVJA010007591.1, forward strand.
TTCTGGTCAGATGATGAGACAGAAAATTCAAGAATGAATATGGGGAGAAATAGGACCTAGCCTTGGCTAATTTCCTACCCGACCCCATGCTTACTTCCCTAGTTATTGGGAAGGACAGGGTGCAGACCAGGGGAAAAGTTAGTTGTTGCCACTGCTATCAATTCTAAACTTCACATTTTGTGAAACTCCTACCACATCTAGAATGAGTGAGGAGGGCTGTGGCATTTACAGCTTCTGAGAAAGAAGGTGTGTTTATGGATATATGCATCAGGCAGGCCCCTAGAGGTCACAAGACACAAGAATAAGGAGAAGTTTAGGCAAACAAAAAGGAAAGCATTACAAATAAACCACTTGCTCTGAGCTACTTACTCTGTAGGTATGGTGTAAAGTCTGGGGAATTACTATAGTGAGCGTCCTCAAAAAAGCCAGTGTTGTTCGGCATGAGGGAAATGACCCTGGCCAAGTACTTCTGATGCACATCCTGGACAATCTCATTGGTGAGGTCACACTCTGTGGCTGTTATGGAGAAGCATATGCTTTTCCAATCTTCTAATGCAGAGCTAAAGAAGGGAAGGAAGAAAAGAAACATTATAAGCTGTATCCAACAAGACAGAGGAGGAGCACCCTATGCTGAGCACTTAGGGTACATGCATGAGAGTCTCCATAGAAACCCAAGGGTGGGTTTCTATGTAAAATCCCTGACTTTACAGATAAGACAACTAAGGCCAAATTTTTTATTATAGTCTTTTACTCTATCATATCATGTTCTGTTTGTTATATCATGTTCTATGTAGACTGTATCAGCCTCCTAAATAGCTCATATTACAGGTATATACCATGGTGTCCAGTTTATTTTGGGCCCTTTAAGCATTATTTTTATTTGATACAAATCTTCTAAGAGGCTACTGGATTTTTTTATACATGGAGACTTAGAGGCTCAGAAACAAAAGGTCATGTGACTAAAAAATGGAAGAGCTATGTTTGTTTGCCTCATAAGACTGTATACTACATGTAAATATGAGATGTGAATATATTTCACAAAGATTACAAAATAACAATAGCATCTCACAAAATCTGAGATTGTAAGGAAATGATTTCCTCACAAAGGGACAAAACTCTTGCTCTGGTCTTCATCGTTATCCTGCCGGGGTTTGACCCATCACTCAAGGGAAGGCTCCAGTCCTGCTTTCTTCAGCCATCTCCCTGAAGCACTAATCTGTCCCTTTCTGTTGCCCAGCACCATGCCCTTAATATCACATGCTGTCTTTGTACGGGCACCTTAGCTCTTGCACTCTTTGCCAAGCAGCAGGGCTGTAGGGCTTTGCTACATGTGATATACATGTTTGCCTTATAGAATGAACTAATGTAGCATAAGGTGAGCATCTCCTTATGAAGCCAGCTGTCTAAACTCATGCACAATAGTGATAGATGCATATTCTTTAAAACTCTGAATTAAATAACGGGCCTGAAATGATTAAGGTAAGTGCACTCTTTATTATAAAATTCACAAACTAAAAACTCTGGAATATTTTTCTTTTTTCTTTTTTTTTTTTCTCTCCCCTGTGTTTTAGGGAAGGGTCTAGCCATCTCAGCATGCCCTGGGGGTGGGGGGGCACTGCAGGCCCAAGGATCAAACCCTTGTCCCCTGCGTCTGCTTGCAGGAGCTTTAATCCACTGAGTTATTTGGCCGGCCTTATTTTGGTTTCTTATGCTGCAAAATTTTCTGTGATAAACATAGAGAAGCAGTGGTTGTCCAGAATGACCAACATACATCTTTATTATATCTCTTCCATGATAAAAAGCACATGGAAACAATTCCTCCACCACTATGGCAAACAAGTTGCTCAGTAGATGGGCTCTGCAGTAGGGACAAACTTCTGCAAGACACTGCATTTGATTCTTTCCAGCTCAGAAGCAGGGGCCACAAGCTCTATGGTAAAATTTACCAGGAGGGTCTGTAACATTCTATGCAGTGAAATTGTATTGACAGGTAACAAAGGGGAAGTTCTCTAGTTAGGAGCTCTCAATGTCATTAGCAGCCTTAGCACTTTAAAAGTCTTCAAGATTTCTGTAGGTAATACAAAATCATCAGATTTGGAAATAATAAAAGTCCTCTAGAGTTATTAAAAATGTCCAATAGAATACATGGTGTTGCTAACTGGTGGCAGGTTGTCCGAAAGCTTTGTAAATTCAGTGTTAGAACTGAGAACATATGGAATTGGTATTACCAATGACAGTTTTAGTGCTAAGGGCTGAGCTAAGACCAGCACTTCCCAGCCACCACTGAAACCCACTTCCACTGGGACAAATGGATCTGTGAGGGCTGCCTTGGTGAGCATAGTGGGTGGGTAAGGGGGTGCAGCTTAGGGAAAACGAAGGGAAGGAGGCCCACAGAAGGGGCCCGGTGCCAAGGTCTTCCTTCTGCCTCCCAGCTCTGGCTTTTGTCAGACTTACAGAGCCGATGGGAAAAGTGGAACTATGGAGTACAGGGAGGGCCGTGGCTGCAGCTCCACACTGACACTAACCACCACTGAAGTCACTATAATCTTCCACTTCCCAGGGCAAATTTCTTTATCTAGAAAATGACTGTCATGAGCCGTTCAGCCCAAAACTCCTTAGAGGAAGGTAAGAGGATAGTTCAGGGGCAGAACTTGGTCTCAGGTGGGCCAGAGGATATGATCTGAGGCCCTTCACCTCACCAGGGGGAGGTCACCTGGCTTACAGGGAAACCCAGACCTACTGTCTACTTTCATTTGTTGTTGAAACAACGTTAAATGTATTTAGGGGTGAGCATGCCTCCTAAAATCTAATTTTCAATATCCAGAAGGAGAGGATTTCTAAAGGTAAACTGCAAGTCTATGTCAGAAAAATTAATCACTAACTCTCAACTTGAAGAATCAGAATTCACAAGTTTGACCATACTTGAAATATTGTAATCATGATCTCAGGCTATGAAATTCCTTCATTCTATCTATAGATATTATATATATATATATATATATATATATATATATATATTATTAAGACTACAATTAGTAATTATTTTCTTTAATGTAGACCTGAAGTTTACCTTGGGAAACACTTTGTGTGTAGGGGCGTAATTATTTTCTTTGATGTAGACCTGAAGTTTACCTTGGGAAACACTTTGTGTGTAGGGGCGTATACACACACACACACACATATATATATATATATATATATATACATGGACGTATGCACACACACAAATTCCCTTCCCTGTTGGCTTGACAATAGTTGTAGAGTTCATTTTGGACAACACTGTCTACTTAAGACCCACCCTTTTCCTACAAGTTCCATTCATAATACTATAAAAGATTTGACACAGCTAAAACAAAAAAACAGCAAGATGCCATCAATTTTTGCCAGTGATACATTTTTATGTGTGTGTCTATTCAATTACTGTTAAAACAATTTCACCACTGTCCTCTATTTCTTAGGATCTTTACTAAGCCTCCTAGAACATTTCAGAAATCAAAAGCTTGCCAACAATATGACACAAACCATCAAGAAAAGCATGTTGCAAATTCTTGATGCTGACACTGAACGTGCCGAACTACTGGCCCCTGGGAAGAGCTGTCAGTCAGAGACGAGGCTTGAATGAACATAGCCCTCTCAGGCAGATGAAGGTGTGGATGGTGGAGTTTTTCCCTACTGCTTCTGGACCATTCTGTGAATCAAGAATTTGGCTTCCTCTGAGATCATGTATACAATCAAATTTTAATTCAGAATCCAGTTATTAATGAATCAAACATTGCTTAAGGGCAATGTATGTGTGGGATTCCTCTCCTGGTCTCTTGTCTAACATATTCAGTGTAGCTCACAGTCTAGACAGCTTGGCAAATGAAAACAAAAAAAACAAAAAAAACATTTGTTTTTAAATGAGATTAGTCACCTGGATCCTAAAGCATGCTGTCAGTACCTGCTTGTGAGGATTCACCTCACCCCAGCTTACAAATTTCCCCATTATTTCCATAAGCACTTAGGACATTCTACCAATTCAAAGTCTAGAAATGTTGAACAATAGAACACGACAATGGACAGCAAATAAACGCCCTCTTCTTTATTATTCATTAAATAATTTCATCCAATAATTAGCTTTAAAGACATCTGTATTTAGCTCAGAAAATGAAAAACTTCAGATCCCCCTATTCCCTCTCTTTTTTTCTCTTGGGGAATCTAGCTTACCTTATCTGAACAGTGTAGACATAATTGATGGGTTTGGGTTCCCACTCCAAAATCGTCTTGAAATTAGTTGATTTCCAAGTTAAATTATATGCTCTAGCTGGAGTGCCTT
>PVJA010007591.1:26082-68505 GCA_004027025.1 Myocastor coypus
AAAAAAAAAAAAAAAAAAAAAAAAAAAAAAAAAAAAAAAAAAAAAAAAAAAAAAATCAAGTTTTTCCTAGCTAGAATATCTTCCTGGCAAGATCCACCCTGTAATTCAGACAAGGATCTGAAATCCTTGTTTGCCGTTATTCCTGCAGAAAGCCCTGCGCTCCTGGAAGGACACACAGTCCAACAACCATCAACGCAAGATGTCTAGGATGGGCAGGGCTCAGGCTCGGCTTCCCCAGGTGGGCTGACGAGGTTTTCACCAAGTTAGGAAAATCTCACATGAGTGATGAGGGTTAGGAAGACATACAAACAAAAAAGGTCAACGTGTTCTTTTTTAATATTTAAGTTTCCACGGGGACCAAGGTGGGCAAGTGTGGCCATCATACTATCACCTAGTTAGGTGTGTTTGGTGAAAGCCTTTACTATTCTTAGATCTCAATCTCTGCTGACCTCAAACACCAAAGACACACAGGCCATACACAGCTTGGTGGCTGATCCAATACAAGCAACATTTTGTAATGGACGCTTCGACCCAAATCTAAAAGACCACCAAGAGCGGGACGCCCTTCATTAAGGGAAAAGGCACACGCCATAGACAATATCCAAGCCGTTCATGGCATGCCAGCCCATGCGGATGAGGACCCACTTTTCACCACCTTCAAGGTCATAGTTCTCTGGAATGCTCTTTTCTCAAAGTTGAAGCGGGAGCCAAAAATCCGCTTATGTAACAACGGGTGCACCTAGCAAACACCTCTAGCAGAAGGCTCCGTGGGCTTCCGGCCGTGAACTATCTCCCGCCTCCCGCCAGGGCGCCTCGCTGTCGGAGTTCATTCAAACGCACTAGGGAAAAGCGCGCGGCAGGGTCACGGGAGGACCCGTGGCCACCTCGGCCAGCAGCTCGCTCTCTCCCTTGGCGGCGCCGCCCTGTCTTCCCGGCACAGGTGCCACTCACCTGCAGCATCTGTCACCCGGGCCAGCACCCAGCCGAGCAGCAGCGTCCGAGCGACCGCAGTCTCGAGGCGCGGGAGCCGGGGCCAGGTAGGGGTCATCATGTCCACGGGCTGGAGGAGAGGTCGCTCGGATCACGCGGTACTCCGAGGTTGGGGTTCGGGCTCCTGGGGTCCCAGGGCTCAGGAAGGGTCTGGGAAGCCCGAGGTCTGCCCGAGCCCCCGCCCGGGGTGCTTTAAAGGGCTGCGCGCGGGCCCGCCCACGCCTCTCAGCCCGCGCCGCTCCCGCCCCGCCCCCTCCTCCCGACGCCCCGCCCTCGCCCCCTGGCGTCGTCCCTGGGTCCGCGCGCCGCGGTGGGCGGAGCCCGGAGAAGCCCCGCCCCCGCCCCCTCCCCTTAGGAAACTCCGGGACCCACAAGGGCTGACTCAGGAGTGATTCAGAGGCGCAGCCACCGAGCGCCGCGCTCGCCTAGGGCGCAGGGGGGTCAAGGTTTCCCGGGCCGGGATGCGACTCCCACCCTAGTCCCGCGATGTCCAGCCGGGGTGGTCCGCAGAAGGAAAAGATCCTGCCCGTTCTCTGGGCCGGGGCAGTGGCGACGAGTACAGCATTGAGGAGAAAGTGGTGTCTGGGCTCGGCCCGGGCGGCGGGGGCTGAGGCTCCGCGAGGGTGCACGGGAGCTGCGGCGAGCTCGGTCCTCCGGCCACCGCGGCCGCCTTTCCTACCCCGAGGTGCATGGCCGCCTGACAGGCCTGTCTCCCGACACCTTAGCGCCAACATGGTGTAGGGAAGGTGCAAATGTCAGCGTCGGCCACAGATAGCAGTGGCCCTTGGCCACAGGTCTGAAGGCCACTTGGCTCCGGCGCCACCCCATGAACCTCCGGGTAGTAGCTGAGGAGCAGCAGCCTGGAATCTGGCCTTGTGCCTCTGGGAGAATTCCAGGGTGACATCTGCCGCGCTGTGGTTCCAGAGAGGATGGTTCTTGCGCTGAAAAAGAGACCTGTGGGAGCGTGTGGGTTCTGTCCATGTACACACACACACACACACACACACACACACACAACGAAATAAAAAACTATGTTCCAACTTCCAGGCTACTGAATACTCACACCTCCCAATAAATGCTAGGAATTATTGAACCCAGAACTCTACACATAGTTAGGATGCCTACACTGGGCGTGGTGACGCACACCTGTAATCCCAGCACTTGGGAGGCTGAGACAGGAGGATCCGTGTGAGTTCGAGACCAGCCTGGGCTGCAAAAGTAAGCTCAAGGCCAGCCTGAACTGCATAGTGAGACGCTGTCTCAAAATGACAAAAAAAAAAAAAAAAAAAAAAGGAAAGATGCCTACAGGACTGAGCTACTGTACATACAAGCTTAATTCTAAGCTTTGGCTTTTCTGAAAGTTTTCTGGCTTTCCCTTCTGGCCTTTCCTGTACTCAGGCTTGAGAATGTTAGCAGTTATCCTACCATGTGGCACTGTACACTGTCTTGTCTGAGGACAGCAGAGGTCTCAGACGATCAGAGAAGCTTGGGAACATTAGTGCTCACGTGTTCATATAGCCTGCTAAGTGGCAGCCATAAAATTCGTCTTATTGAAGTAAATTTGGCAAGCTTCTGATTTCACCCCTTTGTGAGCTGAGACAGTGTATCAGCTTCAGCCCTTGCAGGCTTTCCTAGAAGCAGCAAGCTTCTGTTTTCCTCCTAGAGCCCCTTTCCAGCTGTACAAGTCTCAAAGTTTACATTTGTGGAACAGCCTACCATATATATTTTTTTTCTTTCTGTCTCTGGCCTTGAGTCATTTTCCCTAGAGAGCTTCAGGACCATCAGGATGCTGTGCTTTACCTACTGGAGTTGAAGTATTTAGAGAGGAGCTGCTACACTTCAGCCCCACATCTGGAGACCCAAGAGACCATCGCTGCCTTTTGCAGTTCCAGTGGGAGTCAATGGCTGTCCTGAAATTATTGGAAAGGGCTTTAAGCGATGCCAACATGGCCAATTTGATGACAAAAACATGTGACATGAAAAGTACCGTAAGCATTGATAAATTATGTAAATATTTCAGACAGCAGCCACTAAAACTGCCAGGTAGAGAAGGGAGAGATTTTCTGGATGTTTGCATAGATTTTTGAGTAAATATGGAATGATATTCTCCAACCTTGAAAAATGGCAAAATTATTACTATTTTCCAGGGGAGAAAGAAGAAAACTGACCGTGGTAAAATAATGTTCAAAGCAAAGATTTTCCTGGCTGATTAGATTGTAAACAGACAATTCACAGGTCTGCTGCTTTTTCGCACCACTAAAGTATATATATTTTTTGATTCTACAAACATAGGAAAGAACAATAAATAGAATAAAGATTACAGCATTTCAAAATAAGATGATATGAAATTCACAATGGTTATTATACTCTATACTGAAGGTGATAATTATTTGTCTTATTACCTACAGTCTCATAATAATTTTTTTTTTTTTTTTTTTTTTTGGCAGGACCAGGGTTCAAACTCACAACCTTGCATTTACCAGGAAGGCACTTATGCCATGGAGCTATCTCCCCAGCCCCTCTTACAATAATTTTTACTCCCTTCAGTAGAGTTAAGTTTTGATAAATCTTGAGGGTGCTGAGAAATAGTTATTAAGCAATCATGATAATCACACTGGCCTGACCAGTCCTTTCTGATTAGACATTAAAGTGTACAGGTTAGAGAGGGCCAAACAAATATCATTTTCAACTGGGAATCCTGAAGCCAGCTGGCCAGAGTGGACTAGGTCCCCTAACTGTATAATGAGAATATGTCTCCAGGGCCCTTCCTTACTAGAACATGCCTTCTTCCACTCCCAATGCATGCAAGTAGCGTGGGTCATAAGTCCATGAACTGAATGACTAACTTGTCCCTGCACAGGCATCCAACAGTGTTCTGGAGTTATTGTAGAAGACACTTGCAGTTTGAGGAAGTTATTGTTCTAGGAAGAAATATCCAGTTAGTCCTTTGAAACATACATGCATGGAAACATGTGGAAGATTTGAATTCCTTTTGCATAATTAGTGATGAAATGTGGTTGATGAGGAGTCTAAAAATGACTGAAGCACTATTTCAGCTCTTCCGCTGTACTATTATAGTACTTGTTGCCAATTTTACCAACTAAATTTCATCAAGCTCTTTACTTGATTTCAGATGTGCATTTCCTGTCAGCCTTCCTCATTTGAGTTCTTTAGGGGAATAGGGACTAGGTTTTTTCTTTACATCTGTCAAGCCTTTGTACAATTACCAGTATAGTACTCATTTAATACTTTTAAATCAATGAAAAACTAACGGGACTGTGTATGTAGCCATTTTTTCAGTAGTGTTCACTAATATTTTCTGGACTTGGGGCTAGGCAGTGAGCTCTGTAGTGCTCAGATTATTAGGAAAATGCAGATCTATCATGCATCTGAATCAGAGGTAGGCCCCAAGTATCAGCCAGATTACTAATGAACCTTCCTGTAGTGAGAAGTTCTAATCAGCAGTTTGGAAACTGACTTCATTTTTTAAAAAGCATTCTAGGGCTGGCAAGATGTTTCAGTGGTCTAAAGCACCTGCTTAGCAAAGCTTAGGCAACCGCAAGGACTGTGGTTCGATCCCTGGCACCATATACTGCCCCAGCCCCACTCCCCCGGGCAGGCTGAGCCAGTCATAATGAGTGAATGAATGGATAAATAAATAAATAAATATAAAAAGCATTCTACAGGGATGCAGAGTACTCTAATTTACATGATATGATATAGCCATTTTATTTTCCCTAGTATAAAGGCTTAATGATTTTAAAGAATAAATTTCTCAAAATGTCTATCTTCCTTAGAAAGAGATAGGTTAAGATTTATTTTAGCAGATAAACTTAAGAATAGTTTTAAAACCTATTTTCTGCATATGAACTAATAATAGTGGGAAATAAATATTATTTCCTTTAGAATTCAGGCAAAAGGCAAAGCGTATAAAGGGGCCAGAGGGAATTAGGAGTTAGTAGGAACAAGTCCTGGGGAATAAGTGACTCAGCAAAAATCTAAGAAGCATCTGGCAGGGTACAGTTAGTCATGGAAAAAATATGCAGTCATGATCATGCATTCTGTGAAAATAACTATGTACTAGTCCAGCAGCTTACATGTAGACCAAAATGGGTAAACTGAAAAGCTCTACAATAAAGTCTACTATATCCATCATTCAAAATACTCCTATTACCAATCTAGAACATTGTATACAGGGAGCTTTAATGAGTAGATTAAAATATAGCATCAGTATTTTTAAAAATGTAATTTTAGTAACTCTATGTGATAATATCTGTAATCTGAGTAATTACACTGAAGACAGCAAAGTGCAGTACAAAAAGCCATAGTTGAACACCTCTCATCCTCTTCTTCTAAATGTGTACCAGTTCTAATGTCTTATCAATTATGATTATATTCTCCTTAAAATAATTTTTTAAAAAGAAAAAATAAATAAAAATAAAGAAGTAAAAAGGACAAGAAAAAAATTAAGGCTTATTGAAAGCAAGCATTAATGCTCAATTATTTGTCCAATCTGGTATACAGGTATCCATTAATCTGAGCCACAGATTTGACAATAACAATTATTGTTAATTTGCTATTCTTGTTTTCAAAATATGTACCATATCTATTGTTGTATGTTACTTTGTTTTTGCTTTGGTTTTTGTTTTTACTCTTCGAAATAAAATAAAATAAAATACAATTAAAAGAAAAATATGATTTGAGTCAAAAATCTTCTGGTTCACGTATCTTTGACAAAGATATGCATTTTTGACACACAATTTTCTTTAAAAATTTAAAACTGATCAAACTATCTGTCCACTTTATTCTAATAAACAGTAAATATTTTATTATTTCCATACAATAGTGATAAAATAGGTAAATCATAAATAGTGCTCATAGTTTTAATAGCAAAATGTCATTTAAAATAAAATCCTTCAACCTTTATATGTATTAATATAATATTTACATGACTTAGAATTTTGTGTATGGTATCACTTTATGCAAATATCTTTCCTTCCTCATGTCTGTAATTATTATGCCAGACCATAAACGCTAACTTTGGTGAATGAAAGTTCATTTTTTTAAAAAAAATGTATTTAGTACAGGGTCTACAAGCTCTCACTACAGAGATTAGAATCATAGTGGTCCTCCTGTTTTCAGCCTCCCAAGGGCTGGGATTACAGGGCCGCATACCCAGTCTTATTAATAATTATTTGAATGTTTCCTTGAGCTTACTCAAGGATTCTGGATTCTCTGCTAGACTCTGACATACAAAGTAAAGCAACAATGTCCCTTTCCTACTAAATGCAGCATTATTCCTACTTATGTTAAACTTTTAATGGTCTCAATGATTTTCTATCAGTATCTGGATGGATATAAACAATCTTAATTATGACATTTATTAATAAACCATATTCCATGTCCATGTTCTCTTCCTACCAGAAAGATTTGGTGGGTCGTGGTCAGTCCATCAAACAGGTATCTTTAACTCAGAAAAGATAAGTTTGAAGTTCTTGTCCTTTATCAATTTGAATACATTGATGAACTCAGAAGTTTGCATATACAAAAGACATGTGAGGCTCATAGCCAACTCTATGAAAGGGGAAATCTAGCAAAAAAAAAAAAAAAAAAAAAAAAAGTCAGATATGAGATTCCTTTGCTGAAGAAAAAAACTTGATAAAATACCCAATTCAGAAGCATGTGTATAGTAGGTTTGTTATTTATAGCTACTTGTTGACATTAAAAAAAACTTTTAAATTTTATTTATTTATTTATTTGTATAGGGTCTCACTATGCAGCTTGGACTTACAGTAATCCTCCTGTGTCAGCCTCCCCAGCACTGGGATTACAGGCATGCACCACCATGCCAGGTTTTGGCGGCCAGCATGGCATGCAGTACCAGGGATTGAACCCAGGCACTTGTGCTTGCCAGGCAGGTGCTTAGACCACCAAGCTATCTCCTCAGCCCAACTTGTTGACATTTTATAAACTAGCCTAGTTCACAGATGGCCCAAGTTTTGACCTTCTAATGCATCCAATCATTTGGTGTCTTTGGTGGATGATGATCCATCCTCTTGGTACAATTCCTCTTCTAAGAAGAGCTGTCAAGCTAGGGAATAAATATTTAAACAAAGTTATTTCTATCCTGAAACCATGCTTTTAATGTTTGACTAATTGTAATTGTTATTCTAAACTTGTACAATTTCAGTTGTTATACTGTAGCAACTAACAGTTTTAAGTCAACTGAAAAAACAAACTAAATCTGTGGGAAAAGAAAGGAGGTAGAAATCTTAAAGATGCAGGGTAGACAGAGAGGTCACGAACAAAAACCAAACCAAACAGAAAATACTTCAAAGAATCAACAGCTGAGATCTCATCTTGTTGAAGTTTTTTTGTATCAAAAGAAATCAGAGAGTAAAAAGAAATCCAACAGAGTAAAAAGAAAACTCATACGAATTGGTAAAAAATTTTAGCTGACTTTTACTCAGTAGGAAGGACTTCTATTTAGAACATATAAAGAATTAAGGGGCCAAGGAGATAGATCTGTGGCACAAGAGCCTGCCTGGATGCAAGGTCATGAGTTCAAACCCCGGTCCCACCAAAAAGAAAAAAAAAAAAAAAAAAAAAAAAAAAAAAAAAAAAAAAAAAAAAAAAAAAAAAAAAAAAAAAAAAAGAATTAAAAAAAAAATCAGGCCCCCAAACTCAAAGACACAATCCGAAAATGGGCATCTGAGATGATACTTCTCAGATGAATAAATACAAATGGTAAAGAAATACATGAAAAAATTGTCTGTTTGATCTATGGTGTCTTTGTTACAGAGCTACAGTGGACCAAGATACAGAACATTGACTGTGGAGAGTGCTTTTGCGACCATGAAAGTGATTTTCATAATTTGGTCATGTTTATAGATGGCTCTTAGAATGAGGAGATTTAAAGGTATGTTCTCAAGCCTAGATCTTAATTTAATGAAAAAATATCTCTTATTAATATGGACTTAGTAACCAACATCTTAATGTATATCGGTTAATAAATACTTCCTGAGGGACTACTGTGTATGAGGCAATATACCAGCAACTTTCACATGACCCTTTTTGTAAAATTTTTCTAGCTGGTCAGGGAGAGGAGAGAAATGTCTAAGTTTCACAAGAGAAAGTAGTGGCAAGGAAGTGAGTTATGTTGTTGTCCTCACTAAAAGATTGAGAGCTCTGGGCCAGCAGAGGCAGCTTTATCTTTCTTTCCTGATACCACAGTGCCTGGCACATAGAAGCTTCCCTATGTCAATAACTTTTTACTTAAAGATCTGAAAGGTGTTCAGATCCTTTGAGGGGAGAGTTCACTTATGACTAGAGAAATGAGATAAGGTTCCCCAAGGAAAGCAGTATTTGAGCTATATCTTAGTCTGTTTGGCTGCTATGACAAAATACTTCAGTCTTGGCTTCACAGCAAATGTTAAAAAGTGAAAAATAACTTGGTCTCCTTATCAAGAACAGAAACAGCATTGCTGGTGGTCAAGAAGACCAAGATCAAGGTGGTAACAGCTACAGGGCCCATTCTCTGCTCCATAGAGGGCGCCTTGCTCCTAGGCTCTTGACCTACAAAGGAGATAGGCAGTTAGTTCCCCTTTATGTTTTAAAAGGAGGGCACTAATGCCATTCACAATGACAAAGACCTCAGACTTAACTGCATCCTGAAAGCCTCACTCTCAATACCATCATGTTGACTACTAGTTTGTAATATGCAAATGTAATGATGGGGCCTGGGGGAAGACACTAATGTTTAGATCAAAATGAACTGAACCACAGAGGAAGAGCAGAGAGGGACAAGAGGGCTGAGCTGGGTGAGCAGAGTGGTGAGTGTGAAGTGGGTTTGGAGAACAGTGTCTTATAGATGTGAGACGTGTCCTGACATTAGAGAGGCAGCTCGGGGCAGCCCTGTGGCCCTCCCTGTGGAGACTAAGCTCAGCAGAGCACATGAAGAGGTGATTCTGGGCATGCTAGATCATAAGCATTTGGGAACTTTACCTCATGAAGCCAAACCTTGGCCACACATCACCAAGGAGTACAAAGGGAGGGACGGCTGTTGTAAAGAAGGGTGAAGGAAGAAGGAACTGATCTAAGTGAGGCAGGAAGGAGAGGAGGAGGGGGGTCTAGGGCAGATGAGGGTGGCTCCATAGGCCAGGATCGAACCTGGACTGAAAACAGACAGCCTGAAAGTGATGTGTAGACATGTTGAAGATGAGGTCCCCTGGGACCTTCACCAAAAGTACCCAACACAGAGAGCTGGAAATAAGGCTGAGGGAAAGAGCTGACGCTAGAGGCTGAGATTGGAACCATTGGTCTAGAGGTTTGGTCAAAGATGTGAAAGTGATCAAAGTCACCAAAAGAAGGTGTGCAGTGACAGCAGTCCAGTTAACCAGTGATGAATGCCTGCTCAGCCTAGCTTAAATTATGGGGCGTGCACAGGTATAAGAGTCTGGGAGGCTCCCTGCACCCAAGGAAAGGTTCTAGACCCATGTCCTCAGAGACTGGCCCCTCTTCTGCTCTTCCTCCCGTCTCTCCTGTCAGCTGATCTCCACATGTTCTACATGCAAATGCCACATAGTAGGCTCTGGGTGCCACCTGCAGCCCCAGATTCACATCCTTGTCTTGGCAGGGAACAAGCATCAGTGTGAGAGATGGCCTCTGATTGTTCCCCTATGGGCCACACGCTTACCACTTGGACCAATTTCTGTTGCCTCAGCAACTCCAGGCCTGGTCACATGACTACTTCGGGGCCCAGGGAACATGTCTATTACTGGTGGGAGCAGGTGGGGCAGCTAGTGACATGTGAACAATAACTGCCACTGGGCTTAGAACCGGGCTGGGTTTTACATGGCTGGAGAGGGATATGGCCCAGGGAAAATATGAGAGAATGTGAAGGAATATCAAGAACAGGGGGAGACCCTAATGCTGAGGAGAGAAAAGGCTATGATAGCCAAATATGTAGAAAAGCTACACATAACTTAGGAATATAAAAAGGCAGCTACTAAAGCTAACTTCACTATAGAGCTTGTCAAATTTTCACTTCTTTGGGTCGAAATAGGAAAGGCCTCTACAGTTCTGGAGAGGAGAGACATCTTAAGTTTTATCAGGCATTCAGATCAATTCAACCTTTTTTTCTCCCACGGTTGAGGTAGGTCAGGGTGCCAGGCCCTTCTTCTCTACTCCAAGCACCACACAGGTGGGAATGTATTTGCCTTGTTTCTGCACTGGAGGCTGGAATCATCAGTGCTCAGGTGCTACCATCAGATCTTCATCATATAAGAGGGCATTAACGACAGCATACCCCTGACATACTTTGGCAATCTATGCCATTCTTTCAGATATGACTTTTTTGAGAATCCAGGAGCTCTGCAAAATAACTTTGTTCCCTATTTTAATTTTTTCTTAGTTTGTATCATGATGTCAGTAGAAAAACAAATAATAGTTGGAAATATTTACTGGCTCCTAGCACTTCTATTACTTTTTACCAGTAAAAATGGCCAGGAAGTCCTTACTATTCTAGCATCCCCTGGATATTAACTTATTTAGTCCTCACAACAAATCTGTGAGAGATTGATGGAAACTGGTATTTTAGAGATGGGTTAGCTGCAGGCCAGGAAGGTTAAATAACTTACCAACGTCACACAGCCAAGAAAGGGCTGAGAGGGGATTGAATACATGCAAAGGATTAACCCCTGCATCCACCACACAGTGCTGTTTTGCTTTGGAGATACCACTAAAACGAATACTAGCAAAACCCACTGCACTGATTCAAGGCTCTTTTTCCTTTGCCCCAAGTGTCCTCTGTCTTGTGAAGCTGACCTCTGAAGCTCCTGGCTTCAATACCTGGGGAATTTCCAGAAGAAAGCCAACCCAAAACCTGGCTTGAGTCAAGAATAAAGGGCCCTTTCTTTCTAACTCATTCTGTCCTTCATGGCTTTCCAAATCCAGATTAATTTCTTCTCAGTAACAACAATGATGAAAGAAAAGAAGAAAGAAAGAAAAAGAAAGAAAGATGGAAAGAAAGAAAGAAAGAAAGAAAGAAAGAAAGAAAGAAAGAAAGAAAGAAAAAAGGCGATATACTTGAAAGAAGCTCATGTGTCTCGACACCATAAAGTAAACCTTCCTCAGCAGTTTGTCAGTTGGATAACTACTAAAGATCCGGAGTCTAGGAAGGCTTTTCCTGACCTACTTCATGAGTTTGGCATAATCAAGTTGGTGAGTAAGTCTGACCCATAATCACCTCTGCTTATCTCTCAGCCGTTCTGTAGTACTTTTCTCTCCTACGAGTACATGATCTGTTTATCATCATGATATAGTTGTCAGGCTCAAGATGAGACCTAGACAGCCACCTGTGTTTCCACTGTTCTATTTGTGCAATGGTTTCTCCTTTCTTGGCAGCCCAGTGGGGAGCCTGTGGTGACAAGCTCCCTTCTAAGGTATGGCAGGCCCATCGCTGTCACTGACCCAGCTCCTAGAGGGCTAGTCCTCCAAATCTCACCTAGGTTGCCTGTGCCAACCTCATAGTCCACCTGAGAGGGCACCTTTTCTTCTCTCCCATCAGAAACATTTTTGTCATTTGGAAGCCAGGTGCTAGTAATCATTAACAGCAGGAAAGAGAACAGACCCCCTGGGGGAAAGCTGTGGTCATTGAGGTCTGAGAGAGAGAGAGACAGAGAGAGAGAGAGAGAGAGAGAGAGAGAGAGAGAGAGAGAGAGAGAGAGAGAGAGAATGTGTGTGTGTAGAGGGTTTGGGGAAAGAGGAAAAGAGAGAAAGAATCTTACTTTTATCATGGAGAGGAGTATGAATTTGACAGCAGGGGCAAGGACCTACCAACTATATCCGAATGCCCCAAGAAAGGTAAAGAATTTTGAACAGTACCTGAGAAAGTCTGACTTCTGCCTTCATAGGTCAGGAGATACGGTGCTAATGGCATCAGGCAACTCAACAGACTCCAAATCCTTGCTGTCTTTGAGCCTAGTGGGACAGGGACAGCCTACACAAACTCCTACCGAGATGGGCTAGGGTAGTGACCCGTGTGTGAAGAGTGCCATCTCTCAGGTTCTGTTTTACAGAGAATTTCACCAGCTCTAAGTCACTTTTGAGAACTGTTTCTGTCACTGCAGTTTCAGCTTTGGAGCCTGGGTTTCTTCCTGATTGTGCCTCCTGCATCCCCAGTAACAGGCACTCCCCCCTCGGCCACTGCGGTGTCTGGGTCTGGGTAGGATATCTCTAGCACAGGCCCATGAAGAGCAGGCCCAGGACCTCTGACCCAGGCCTTCTGTTGCCAAAGAAGCCTGCGTGCTGGCTCTTGGCTTCCCTCTGTGTCTGCACCCTGCTGAGCAAAGCCTAAGAATCTCAAGTCAGCATTTCAAGAAGGTTAGGAATGAGGAAAGCTTTTAGCTCGGATAGTTCAGTTAATCCCAGAGCAAAGTACACTGAGTTTTGAGTCTGTGTCAAATAGTCTAGGTCTTAAAGTCAAACATGTTTGTGGGACATTGTGCTCACTTCCACCATGGAGGAGGGAAGCCGTCTGGGTGCGCCTGCTTGTGCGCGTGCGAGTTAGCAGGCCCACGGGAGTCCAGCTAAGTGGCTCCTCAGGCCGTTAGCTTCCCTATCTGTGAAGAGGAGCAATGGACCATTGTTCTAGATTTCGAAGTCTGTGCCTTGCTACTCAAGGATGTGAACTTTGGGGCCAGACCTTATTTTCATGACTTGTCTATGCCAGTTGTCCTGAATGATGGTGATGTTCACATTTAACGTTTTACATTGAGATTTATTTTCTTCAATGGATTGTATTTTGTAGTTTCTCTGAACACACTGTTTGAATCTCACGTGGGTCAAAGCTTGCAGTGTTTCTACATGCAAACTGGTTATGAGAGTGTGATACCAAATTCAGCTTTATCATTTCTTGTCACTGGAGCTAACTTGGAAGGGACGGTCATTTGCTTTGGATCTTTTCACTTAATTTCCATGTAGCCCTGTGCGGTCATTGTGGTTGCCGTGGTCTTGGCACTGTCCCTCATCGATGAGAGTCCGGACAC
Organism: Myocastor coypus; assembly: GCA_004027025.1. NCBI lineage: Eukaryota > Metazoa > Chordata > Mammalia > Rodentia > Myocastoridae > Myocastor > Myocastor coypus. Next base: position 39,120 of record PVJA010007591.1, read on the forward strand.
AGTGTGTGCACACTGCTTAGGGCTCAGGGGAGGAAGGTCCATAACATGGCATATTCAGCAGTGTGGGAGAGGCCCCGAGGCCCTGAGCATCGCCTCTGCACATGCTCAACTGCGTGAAGCATTTTCCATCTACAGGAGGAACATGCTATTCTGGGAGGGCTTTGAGGAGGCAGGAACTTAAAAGGGACAGGACAGTGAGTAAGGTGCAAAGGAGCTTTATGGGATTCTCCTAACACCTACCCTCTCTGCCCAGGCAAACTCACTGCTTTCCCCCTTTAACTACCAGTTCCCAAGCTCTCCACCCTTCTTGAGGAAAATGATGGTAATGGAGAGTTTTCCCCAGGGCTCACCTGGCACTCACACTTTCACTTAATGCTGAAGCACCTGTCTACGTGAGCTGGGTTCCCTGGGCTTGAGGACTTCATGATTGTGTCATAAGCATTGATGAACTCTTTGCAAGTTGTTATTGCTTCATTACTAATAACACCTTGAATAGTCTGAATGCTTGCCACACGCTGGGAGTGTCAAGTTTGCTTCTCATGAAAACCTTTAAGAACAGGTATTGCAATTTACCCCTTTTTACCCTTGAGAAAACTGAGTGTTAGCAAGACTAATATAAGTTACTCAAGATCACGGGCTGCGATGTGTGGGGTTGCAGCTCAAGGCAGGTTGTGTGGCTCTGGCTGGGCATTGTTCGCCCATGACCCAGCCTGCCAGCCCAAGCTTTTGTTTTTAGTGGTGCAGACGGAACACTTTCAGGCATCTTTGCATCCTGGAGCGGCCCTTGGGGAAGGCAGAGCACATGCTATATGCGAGGACACTGCCACCTCCACAACCCCATAGAAGAGGCCCGCTGGTGGCCTGTGGAAACAGTCATCACTCTGGATGGGGAGCAATTTGATCTGTCAGACTCACCTGGCTAACAGGAATTATTGTATCGTAAAAGGATGACTCAGATTTTTGAAAACTTGTTTACATAAGCTAAAAAATATATTAATGATTTCAAGTAAAATCTCAGAGTCTACCTTCTCATTAGCAGCTCATAGTAGGCAAGGGATATCTGGATGCTTTGGTTCTACTGTCTGTAGAACGCTTCTGCTTTCCCCCTTCAGCTACTTTTCAAAGGTAGCTAGCTTCAGTACTTCACAAGGCATTAACGTTGATGCAAATCCTTTCACTTGACACTGAGTAAGGGTGGTGGAGCAGGCATTCTCCCTCGGTAAGCTGAGCTGTCCTTTCCCACACCTGTTCAGCTGCTCCAGTTACTTTGGTCAACAAAACCAGAGAAGCAAACAAACTCCAAATCCACCCAACCCTCAAAGGCGTTCATCTCTCAAACGCCTTTCTGATGGGTGTGTAATGTTTTAATTTGGCTGCTCAAGCCAATGACAATAATGAGTGATACTGTTTTGATCTTTTGATGAAAGCAGACACTTCCCTGATATCCTTAGGCATTGAAAGTAACAAAATCTTAGATCAAAATGTAAGAATGGATCCAGGCAGGCTTTTCTTCTCACACAAATTCAAATATAATGAGGCAACAGTAAGTCTATCCTGAGTCAAGATGAAGAAGACAGACACAGAGAGCCAGGCTCCTGTCTCAGGTACTAGCTGTAGGCTGCCAATCGCCTGTAGGTGAAGGTTAAGGGGGACCCAACAGGACTACAGCCCTTAGCTTTTCTTGAAAAGACAGCCAGATTGAAAGCTGGGTACAGAATGCGACTTGATACTGAGCATTCCTTGGCTGACTGAGTACACAGAGACGCTTGAGAAGCCAAATCTTTGCACTTCAAGACTTGATTTCTCAAGAGAAATTGACATTCCAGGAAGCAAACATTTTATACCAGGGATGCTCACACCTGGACATGATTCTGAAACAGAAATGTACTTCTAAAACATGACAGTCTCATATGAGGAACGATGTTTTGAGCATGTTGGCAGAAAATACAAGTATCTTGAACAAGGCATGAAGTCGTCTTTTGCTCACCAGCCATTTGAATAATTTTCATAAAGTCCTAAAAACACATTCAGAGGTACATTTTCTAGATATCAATTAAAAATTAGCCAGAAAGTGAACTATAGTTCTGGCCTAGTTAAATTACTGAGGCACTTCTTATAAAATATGAGTTTAAGAGGAAAATATTAGAGTTTGGAGTAAATAAAATATCTTTTGTGGGGAGTGAGGGACTGTGAGGCCTCTTTGGCCAAAGACAGAGAGTTTTTGGGGCCTTGCAGAGCTGTGTGGGGCCTGTCCCCTGCCTGCTGTTCTGAGGTGGCCTAAGGGCAAGCTACAAAGGTTTTTTTTTTAAATTGCTTTTTCCTGTGTTGAAAGCCAGTCAGGTCCTAAGACTGGTGGTCTCTGGAGCTGACTCAGGTCCACTTCATGTGGTGCTGATTGATGTCGCTGCTGCCGTGTCCTGGTGAGAAGATGACCCCTCACCATCTGCATGAACTTGAGGGGCCCTCAGGCCTCTGACGGGAATTTCTGGATTTGGAGTTGCTTTATTTGCCATTGTTGTCTCACGGAAGAGAGACACAGGTTTATTTCTAAACCTCACACCAGTTGTACGAGTTGGACACAACAGATGTTTGTTGACTTGAGCTGAGTAAACTAAACTCCAGGGGTAACTGCAATTGTTCTTATGCTAATATCTCTGTTAATGAAGGAGATGTGTTTATATTGCATATTTTACTGCCATAAATGTGTGTTCAAGAACGAGGAATAACAGAGGAGCTGAGGTTTCTCTTGGCCCAAACTCTGCCAGGACACTCCCTACTTTCCTCTGTCTCGTCCACGTGGGGTGGACTGAATCACTCTGACTCACAGAAGGGTGTGGGATGTTCCCATTGTTCTCTTGAGGGCTTAGACTAGTACCTGGTCGTGGTGGGGGGTCAATCGATTCCTGTGGAATGAATGAGTAGACCTGAAAATGTAAAGGCCTCACCTAACTACAGCCTGGACAGAACCCTCTTTCATCTTGGATATGGGCACATGGAGGTCTGGATGTTCAACTTTCTACCCTTGGGCTCCCTTAGGGACCTGGGCTGAGTCTGTTCTAGTGTGACTACTCCTCTTCAGATAGTTGTCAAGTTCCTCCTCCTCAACCATCTTTATTATTATAATGAGTTATGAATACAAGAAGTTAGTGATGGACTGCTTCTACACAATCTATTTTGCTAACTGAGCATGCATTTTGTACTGTTCCAAATTCTCTTACAATTCAGGCTTTCTGTACTTTCACCCTTAGAGCTTTCTTCCTCACTTTTCACTGTCCTAAGAAACACTCGAATGTTTTTGATTAATGAGTTGGTGTCTCAGTCAGTTTTACATTACTGTAGCAAATGCCTGAGATAATCAGCTTAAAACAGTAAGGTTTATTTAGGCCCATGGTGTGAGAGGTTTCAGTCTTTGGTTTCTTAGCCTTGTTGGTTTGAGCCTGTGATAGAACACATTATGCTGGAGCACATAATAAAAGACCTATTGATCTTATGGTGACTGGAAAGCAAAGAGAAAGGAAGAGGCTGAAATCTCAATATCCTCCTCAAGAGCATGACCCCAAGGACCTAACTTTCTCCCTCTCAGTCTTACTTGCTGAACTGTTCACTGTCTCCCACCAGCACAGTGGGCTAAAGGTGATGCTTTTTGTACATGGGCATTGGGGAACATTCAGGGTTCCAATTATAGCCTGGGGAGAACATTATTTTTGAAGGAGTAAAGTGTATGTGTATTACCTACTCCTGTTCAATCAGGGACCTACAATAATATCTCGAGTCATTCCTTCCCTCACTTCACCTTTCCTCTTATTCACCACCATTGACTCACCACCACTTTGTGAATAGTGTGGGTCCTTTGAATTTTGCCCTGAGATTCTCTGGCCTTCTATGGCAGAAAGGTACATTTCCTAGGCTCCTTTGTTTTTTTTGTTGTTTTGTTTTGCAGAACTGGGGATTGAACTCAGGTCCTTGTACTTATCAGGCAAGTACTTATTCTACTGAGGTATCTTCCAAGCCCCTCCTTCACTTTTCATTTTAAAGCACTTTCAGCCAGTCAGATGAACTAGCAGAAGATGGGAATGTGAAAAGCGGGGAGGTAGGGCATTTTCCCCATTCTCTGTTCCTGCACTGGTCACGTATCCACTGTTGGTTGTGGCTTATCTTTGTTCTCACCTGGGTAGTCATACCCTGGAGTCTGATAGAATTGTCTCTTCCTGTTGCTCTCTTATACCTTGGGATGGCAACAAATATCAGTCCTTATACCTTTGAGATTGCCTCATTGAGTTCTCTCTGTCATCTCAGCCCTTTAGTACGTTCGCAAGCTATTCCCTGAATCAAGTCTACTTTGTTCCAGAAACCTAGAAGGGTTTGCTGTCATCATAGGAGGCTTTAATTCCTTTCTGACTTTCCTGTGGAATGAAGCCCCTCCCCGTGACATAGCTCTCTATCTTCAAAAGATAGTATGCATATCAATTGCATGTGGAAGATCTATGAAAATTTGGACTGGCTGGTGAGTTATAAATAATATATGTGTCACTAATTAGCAGTCATCCAAAAATTATCTTCTTTTGTTATCCTGGGGAACGGGTTATAGGACTTTGTACAGATATCAAAATCTGGACAAGGCATGTGGTTCAGTGGCAGTGTGCTTGCCTAGCATATGTGAGCCCTAGATTTGAATCCAAGCACCATATACACATGAAAAAAGATATAGAGGATATTGAAATCTGACATGTTCAAGCTCCTTATATAATGTACTATAGTACTTACACGTAATCTTACACAATCTTCCCTTTAAATTATCTCTAGTGTATCCACAATACACAATATAATTTAAAAGTTATAGAAATACTGTAGTTATTATAATGTACCTATTAGGGAATAGCATGTTCAATACAGTTGCTGGGTGTTTTTTTCCAAATATTTTAAATCTGAGAATTTGAATCCATGGATGCAGAACCTACAGATACAGAGGGCCACTGTACTCTCTGTGTGCTGAGAAGTGTGTAATTTCCATCCCTTTTAGAGTAACCATTTGAATGGTCCCAGATTCGAGAGGTTGGAATACTCCCTTGCTGATTATTTTGTCTAACTTTCAAGTGTGGAGGCAGGTGTGGCACTTTATGTGCTACTCCCTCAATGCCAAACTACCTGTGCCAAAGTGAGTTGTTCCCTCATCACAGGGGATGCCAGTGTGAACCCAAAGCTGGGTTCAGAATAGATGCGCCAAGGAACTGAGCAGGTAACTTGGTCAGCAGGTTTGAGTTGCCAAAGCTCAGTGGGGAGAACACAGTCTTTGGAGCTGGTTACGTCCACGGTGTGTTACGTCTCCTAAGCTAATGGAGGACACTATTTTTATTTATTATACTAGTGGAGTTGTGTAGACAGCATTCCATTGGCTTTTTGTGTTTGTCTCTAGTAAGTCTTTGAGAGCTCTGTTCACTGGTTGCTATTCTTTTTGATTTATTTTCATTTTTAAAAGGAATTTAAGAGGCTTCTGGTGTGGGTTTAAAGTAGCTCTATACAAGTCTTGCTTTAACTCTTTGCTCTTAACCACCCAGCAGAAAAGTTTAACCATGAGGCATAAAACATAAAGCTAGATTAGTATAATGAGCTGTAAAATACCTGAATCAACAGCTTCCATCAGTGCCAGTTTTGCCAGTAACCCACTGCGATTATGGAACATTAGATTACATATGCAACTACTTTCTCTTAGTTCAATGAGAAGAAATTTTTTGTACCAACAATGATTAGAAAAATTATCATATCTACACCCTGTGCTCTGTATAATTACTAGAAGGACAACAATATGCATTGTATAAAATACTGAAAATGTACTACTAATGAGTTTTGAAATTGTCACACTGTTAATTCTTATTAAATGCAATAAAACAAATTACACCATCTCAAAAAAGAAAGAAAGAAAGAACGTTCTACCCAGCATTTAGAGTCCCCTCTACTGAGCTCAGGCAATGCATTCAGAAAACCCCTTCAGCCTCAGAGGTAACTTGAGCTTCGCTATCAATGGGCTTTGTACTAGGATACAGACACCAGAGCTTTACATTAGAGCAGTTGTTTCAAAGACAAAAACCTCTCCTAGGAAGACCCTGGGACATTAAGTTTCTCACCAGCACTCAGAAAGCAAGACTTGGGGGCTCAGAGCTGGCTTTGCTCTTTTCTCATAGGCACAGGGTGTTAGGTAGACTCTGGGTCTCTGAGGTCTATTGAGAAGCCAAACCTGCTTCTTCTATTTCCAGATGTGCTTGGAAATCATCTAGGACCCAAGATCTTCAAAGAAACGCAAGTTTGTTTCTACTAAAAATATTCCTTAATTGCTTTCTTTTGTATATTTATTCATCTGAGCTAGTTTTCAACATGTCTGTTTGCTTAGTCCTTGAAATAAGATTCAAAAAAGAAAAGATAGGGTCTGTTTAACTGTGCATAGCCTTGAGTTAAACTTGGCAAATATTGAGTGATGTTGATAGCAACACAGGTCCTGAGTGGCTGATTTTGAGGGACCAGACTGCTGTTTTGCATTATGAGCTGTGGGCTCAATTCTAGCTTTGACCAGATGCTAAGCTGGAGGGCATGACACCAAGGCTGTGCTTTTGATCTCTGCTGCCTTGAAATAATTTATTTTTGCTGTTAAGAGCATTGTCAAGCACTATTAATTTTATCTAGTATCTATCTAAAATGTTTTTAGCCATTGTTTTATTTACTCAAAGGAAAAAGCCAGAGGCAAGTCCCCTGTGATGTTTTGAACAGTAAAAATCAGAGGTTGATGGCTGGGAAAGATGAGGGAGGAAGAAGCCTGCATCCCACATGCCCCACCGAAGGCTGACCTGAAAAGCATGGAGTGGGAGCAACCACAAGGACGTATTACAAAGCAGAGAACCACCATTTTTCTTCCAAACAGAGCTGACTTTTGTTCCAGATGCTGCCTGAAGGATCTCATTGGAAACTTTCTTCCTGCCCCTGGAGAGTGTGGAGGGAAGAGAGTCCTAGGTGTGGGAAGTTTGCTGGTTTGTAGTAATGCAAATTGGGAGGTAGCCTAGACACAAAGGATCTGCAGCTCTACATGGGGAAGATTAGTCCTAAAGCTGCCCTGAATGCATACACGAGGACCCAACTGAATGTCCATCATTTACAAGAGATGCCACCAGTATGCTCTTTTCGACTTTTCTCTCTGTTTTGTAGATCTGGCAGGTTAATTCTTCGCTAGCATGTGTGGTATCTGTGTACATGCACATGCCTCTGCTCCAAGTGAAAATGTTCAGTTGTGCCCTCTGGTGCCGCAACATGCTTGCCAGCATCTTCAAAATTTCCTCCTCTTGCTCTGTTCTTATTTTTAAACATGCAAATAATCTCTTTGCAGAGTACAAATAGTTCTTGATTTTTGAGGCAGAGTCTTACCATTTGAACTCAGAGGTCCTCCTGGCTCAGCCTCCCAAATGTTGGGATTACAGGCATGCTCCACTGCATCCAGCCATTGTCTTTTTTTCTTTTTTTTTTAAAATGGCGTTGGTTGACAGTCTTTCCCTACTTCCTACATTATAAATTTCTTGAGTCTAGGTTATCTCACTGTGTTTTATTCACTGGCATATATCTCCACCAGACAGCAGATAATTAATCAATGTTCACTGAATATATGAATGGGGCTGGCCAAATAGCTTAACAGATTAAAGCACCTGCAGCAGGCACGGGGGCTGAGGATTTGATCCCCGGGCCTGCCATGCTGGACCCACCCCGGGGCATGCTGAGACAGCAATTGAGACTGGACATGGTGGCATGCCCCATAACCCTACCTCTTGGAAGGCTGTAAACAGGCGGATCACTACGAGTCTGATCTAATAGTGAGACCCTGTATATCCTTCCCTAAAATACAAAAAAAAGAAAAAAATACATGAATGAATAAAATGCCATCCTGGTTTTATGGGTTTTGTTTGTTTGTTTGTTTTTGTTTTTGTTTTTTTACCAAAAGGCTGATAATAGAAATTCTATTTTTTTAATTCTATGTCTTTGGGTAACAGTTCAGCTCGGTGTCTCACCCTCCCTACACAATCTACAACTGGTTGTCAATCTTCTTGGCCCCAGATACTGGTTTCATGGAAGTTAATTTTTCCATTGATGAGGATGGGAGAGGGGGAGACATGGGTTTAGAGAGATAGAAAGGCATTTGTTATGCACCCTGTTATTACTACATTATAATGTATAAGGAAGTGATTATAAACCTTGCCATAACGTGGAATCAGTGAAATCTCTGAGCTTGCTTTCCCATGATTAAGCAGTCCCATTGAGGGGCTATGGAGGGGCTAGGTCACTTCAGGGACATCTGAAGCTTGTTGTTTAAATGTAGTTGCTTTATCTCGTTTTTGTCCTGCTAGCAGATGCAGCTTAATTGTTACCACTTTTTTTTTTTTTTTCCGGTACCGTGGATTGAACTCAGGACCTTGCGCTTGCAGGTCTACTGAGCTATCTCCCCGGCTCTGTTGCCACTTTCTGACAAAATTTTTATATGAGTGTGAAACAACTGATTGATTCATTGTAGTCTCTGCGCATTCAACCCTCTCTGATGATGTTAATCTGTATTGATAGCCAGTACTCAGGGCTAGTTAGCATCACTAGGCTCCACCTCAGATCATTAAGCATTAGATTCTCAGAAGAATTCCAAAACCTGGATTCCTCACATACACAGCTTACTATGAGAAACCAATGCTGCTGCTGCTGCTGATTTGACAGGGGTGACGCCACTGATGGCAACAGCTGTAAATACAGGCAAAAGGTTCCTTGCTCAACCATCACTCACTTCCTGCTGTGAAGCTCCATTCCCAATAGGCCAAAATCCTACTCTATACAGCTGTCTAATGTTCTGGGCCATGGTCCACTGGCTGGACTAGGAGATTTCAAGTGGGCACCTTAATATATATAGTGGTACTGGGGATTAAACTCAGGGCCTTGCACTTGCCAGGCAAGCACTTATTCCACTCTGCTATCTCCCTGTTGAGTTGGCCCCTTAGCCAGACTGGAATGTGCTTCGTGCTCACTGCCAAAGGTTGTACTAAAAGGGAGTAAAATTCAGTACACGGAAGGGTCTCAACAGCAAGAGCACAGTAGCTGAACTTAGGGAATTTGTCTCTTGACTTAAATTTTGTAGAACAGGAAACAGTCCATTATTTCATGTTTCATTAGATGAATGAACTAAAGGCTTGACTATTGTCTGCAACCATCAATGGAATCAATGGACAAAAAGGAAAATACATTTCTCAGACTGATGAGAAAATCCTGCCAACCTCACTAGCGTGGTCTTTCCCATTAAAAAGCTGCATGTGATGTCAAATAATAAGCTTAGTCGTGCTGGAATCAGAACCAGGTAGCTTATTTTTAGGACTCAGATGCTGGATGGTTCATGGTGTGTGTGGTGGCCTCTGAATTTTGGCACCTTTATTGCACTAAGAAGACAGTTTTCTGGCAGAATTTAGCCTGTGGTCTCTTGAATTGGGGCCAAAAGCAAAACATGGTTTCTGAAATTCTTTTCTGTTTTTTTTTCTTTTTGTGGGACCAGAGTTCAAGCTCATGACCTTACATTTGCCAGGCAGGCACTTGTGCCAGGGAGCTATCTCCACAGCCCCAATTCTTTCTTTTCTGGAAGTCTATGGGTGATAAACCCCATGAAATATGCTAACACATCAGTCAAATTTTGCTATGGTGTGGGAATCAATTAGTTTCTCTTAGATTCAATGTATGAGTACTAAGCAGGTATTTCTTGAATGCTCAGTTCGGGTTATGGCTCTGCTATGATTCACTGAGGATGTGACTTTATGGTCTAACTCTTCGTAGTGTGTGCATTTCTCCCCTTTACAAATGGTTGGCTGACTGTTCTGCCTCCTCCATCAGCCATCCGTGGCTAGCAAGCACCCCCCCCTCCCATTTTGATAAACTTATTTTCCTATGAAGCCTCTTTTGCAGAAAGTGCTTCGCTGCCCAAACAGTCTCATCTGGATACTTATTTTTCTTATACATTATTGGTGAGTTGCCCTTTGAATTGTTAGTTTTATTCCCAGAGCACGTCCACTGCTAGTTAATAAGAAGTGGGAAATTCACTGTGTGATGATGGGGAGATGCAGGCTCAGGCGGGGTCTGCCACAGCTCCTAAATCCCAACGCCTCTCTGTGTAAGGGGTTGGCCTTCAGAATTCGGCTCTCCAGGCTGTGGTTTCACCTTGTAGCTTTCATTTCGCTTGCTTGCTTTGGGGCCCAACACATGACCTCTGTGTTTTAGCCTTTTCTTCGAGAGGCAAAAAGACAAACTCACAAGAGTTCTTATTCCATATGAATTTTAGGGTTGTTTTTTCTAGATCTGTGAGAAATGCTATTGGCATTTTTATTAGGATTATGTTAAATCTACATATCAGTAGTTTGGGTCATACAGCCATTTTGACTATATTGGTTCTCCTAACTAGGAACAAAAGATATCTTTCTATTTTCTGATATCCTCTTCGATCCCCTTTTTCAAGTGACTTAATTTTCATGGTAAAGGGTTTTGTTTTGTTCTGTTTTGTTATTTTTCAGGTGCACAAGTTGGGTATATGATTTTTCTTTTTTCTTTTTCTACTTTTCTTTTTTTAAGTTCTTACAATAATTAATACATTGTGTAGAAGTTTTGAACTTTCTTGGTTAGGTTGGTTTCTAAGTATTTAAGTTTTGGATAGTATTGATTTTTAAATTTCTTTCTTAGTGAATTCATTATTCATGTATAAGAATGGTGTTGATTTTTTAAGTGCTGATTTTGTATCTTGTTACAGTTTCCAATTTTTGTTATTAAATCTGGGACTCCTAGGTGAAATATTTTTTGGTCTTGTAAGTGGAGGATTATATCATCTGTAAATAATAATACTTTGACACTTTGACATCGTTCTTTCATATACATGTGAAGAATATATCTTCTTTATGGTCCCTGAATACTCTGGCTAATGTTTCAAGTAGATGATGAATTAGGGTGCTATAGTAGACCTCCCTGGGATGTTTCTGAATTTAGAGGGAAAGCTTTCAGGGGTTTTCTATTTAATATAATGTGGGTAGTAAATGGGTAACATCATAAATGGATGTTATCAGAACTTACTTTATCAGGACAAGTAAGATAAGGCAGAAACACGGGTGCCATCCAGCCCCTGGTGGTTCTTTCTACATCTAGGAGGTCCAGGTGAGAGCAGGTGCTTACCTACCTGTTCATGCAGTCTGGATGGGGGATGGCTATAAACCCCTATGATCTAAAACGTGAATACAGAATTATTCCTCACTGAAAGAAAGATGTAAATAATAATGAAAAGGACAGGTACATGGTCACAGAAGAGGACTCATGAGATCTTTGAATCCAAATTACAGACTACAGAATTTCAAATAACCAGGAAATTTGTAGGACAGAAAGACCTGATGACTGCACTACTTTATACACCAGTCACCAGCCACATGTGTCTATTAAGAACTATTAAGAACTGTAAGTATAAATTACACATTGTGCTTTAAAGACTGTGTCAAAAAGTAAAATGCTAGATGTAAAATATCTCATTAAAAATTTATACTGAGTCCATATTAAAAAGGTAATATTTGGAAAATACTTGGTTGAATGAAACATGTACTTAAAATCAATTTCACCTATTTCTTTTTATTTCTTAAAATGTAGCTACTAGAAAATTTAAAGTTAGATGTGTTACCCATGACACATTTCTTTTATATAGTACTGGTATAATAAACTATTATACAAACAAATTCTTTTTTAAGACAATGAAACCTTTTCTAAAATATTCATTTTCTGGTTTTAATGAACATAGTCTGCAAAGCATAGCTAAAGTAATTAAGTCTACTTTGGACAATGTGCTGAATATATGAATGACTGTATATCATAAAAGCTCTGTTTTAGATATTTTTTCAGTGGCTCCGTGTCCACTGAAATGGTAGTGGGAGAGCCACGTTGACCTTTAGCTCTGAGCTGGGGCCCTCTGCTTCATCAATTAAAAGCACAAACTTTAAGGTTTTCTAACTGAGATCCTAAGGACTTCTTTCTCAAAAGTTAGTAGAAGAACAATGACTTTCCAGAAAGACAGGCCTTTGTGGATCATTCTGGCCTCCTGTGAGTTTGTCTTTTTGCCTCTGGAAGAAAAGGCTAAAACACATAGGTCATGTGTTGGGCCCCAAAGCAAGCAAGCGAAATGAAAGCTACAAGATGAAACCACAGCCTGGAGAGCCAAATTCTGAAGGCCAACCCCTTACACAGAGAGGCCCTGGTGTTGGGATTTAGGAGCTGTCACAGACCCTGCCTGAGCCTGCATCTCCCCATCATCACGCAGTGAATTTCCCACTTCTTATTACCTAGCAAAATGGAATAGCAAAAGCAATCCTGGATAAAAAAGCAAAGCATCACAATCTCACTCTTAAAGTTATAGTATAAAACTGCAGTAATAAAAACAGTATGGTACTAGCATAAAAACAGGCATATGGATCAACTGAACAAAATAAAGGAAATATCTAGGCACATTAAGCTATTTGAACTTTGACAAAGTTGCCAAAAATATACTTTGGAAGAAAGATAGCTGTCAGGCCTGACCTGAGGGAGCTTCATGATACCCTCCACAAACAACAGGAGTCTAGCCACCTTCAGCAAGCAAGAATTAAGGGTCATAGAGAGTTTTAGGACTGGATTTACAGTCTCCCACTCCCCAGAATGTCCACCAGTGTTCACACATCTTTGCTGTCTTTGGAACTTTGACTCTACTCATTACATCCAGATTCCTCGAGACAATAAATCTTATTCCCAAATCCCATAAAACCATGACCCTTCCTCTGTGCCAGCTTCTGAAAGCACATCGATTTCAGCCTGCCTGTATGTAAGTGGAATAAAGTCTAAAAGCTAGTCTTTTTCACAGTTTTGGTTTCTGGGTGTTTCTTCCACATGTTTTTAACAGCAGTTTAATAAATGATGCTGGGAAATCAAATATACACACGCAGAAGACCAAATTGGGCCCCATATCTCTCAACATGTGTGAAGCTAATATCAAAATAGATAAAAGATCTAGATGTTAAAACAGAAACGCCATCTGTTGGAAGATAAAATAAATAAAACTCTTGAAGACATAGGTATAGATAACTTCCTGAATAGAATTGCAGCAGCACAAGAAATAATGCCAAGAATCAACAAATGCAGTCATGTCAAGTTGATAATCCGCACAGCAAAGGAAATGGCCAACAGGGCAAAGCAACGACTCACATAGTGGAAAAAATTTCCCATTCATCTTTCAGACAGAGAACTAACATATAAAAGATATAGCTGAAAAAATTACATCCCTCAAAACAAAATTAAAATAATAGGAAGCCAAAATTAATAGACACTTTTCAGGAGAAGGAACACAAAGGGGCAATAAATACACTAGAAAATGTTTAACAGCACTGACCATTAGGGGAATGTAAATGAAAATGACATTGAAATACTCTCTTACTCCAGAAAGAATGGTTATCATCAAGAAATCAAATGAGAAATGCTGGTAAGGCTGCAGGGGACAAACAAATCCTTCTACATTGTTGGTAGGAATGTAAACTAGTAAAACCACTATGGAAATCAGTATGGAGATTCCTCAAAACACTAAAAACTTAAATGCCATTTGACCTATGCCTTAGATACTTTCTCATCCTAGGACCCACAATTTAAAAGAAGACATATTTATTTTGGCTCACAGTTCATAGAAGTTTCAGTCTATAGTAGGCTGGCTCCATAGCAGAGCAGCATTTTGAAGAGGTATAGCAGAGGAGAAATAGCTCATGGTAGAGTCGAGAGGAAGAGAGCTTAAATAAGGAAGAAAGGAAAAAGATCCATGCCCCTAGTGACTCACCTCCTGCAGGCTTGGCCACTCAAATTGTAGTCAGCAATAAGCTCACGGCACAGACGCACTGATGAGTATCCTGTCCCATGAGCCAATTACCTCCCTACAGCTCTATTTAGGAGCACATGGGGATGTGGGAGGACATCTGGATATGTCATGCCATTCCATCTCTAGGCTTCAAAAGATATACGTGTGTCCTTTTATGAAAAATAATTTTAGTCCATCTATAAGAATTGCCAAAGCTCTACAGTTTCAGCACTGCTGAAAAGCCCAAGTTCACAGTCTTCTCTAAGGTTTAAGGCGAACTCTCATCTGTAAGCCCTGTAAAAATGAAAAGAAAATTCAACAGTCTTGACATACAAAGGCACAGGTTAAACACTCCCATTCTAAATGAGAGATATTGGGAGCTAGAAGGGACCGATACCAGAGCAAGACTGAAATTCATTAGGAAAACATTGAATCCTATCGTTCCATGTCCAGCACCCTGGGCAAATTGTGGTGAGACTTTTGGATGGATCTACTTCTACTTCCCTGCCAGTGGTTGTAGCTCTCATGGCTTCTCTCATGGGCCAGCTTTGCTATCACCTTGCAGCTTTCCTCAAATGTCCCACATTCCTGGCTTTTCCAGTATCTTGGAGTCTCCACTACATTTTGAGCTTCAGTCCCACAACTTGACACCATTCTTTCTCAAGTACATACCACCTGGCTTCCCAGGCATTCTGAAACCTGGATGGAAACATTTCTGACCCCACCATCTTGCATTTAGCATGCACATAAGGTCAAGGCTGCAGGAACAGTAGCTGGTGCATTTGCACCTTGCCAGTAGTTGCAGAGGCCTCCCGTTCCCGGTCCCTGAGCTAGCCCCCTACTGCAGTCTGATGCCTTGGAACTCTCTTCTTGGAACAAAGACTTCCACCTCTGCAATGCTGAGCCTCCAAATGATGACCTTGCTGGATCCTTTCATACCTAATACCTATTTTATCTATGGTCCTATTCCAAACCACTTGCCTTCTTTTTAACTCTAGTCTCTTTAGCACAGGTCAAGTAGTATCACAGCAAGGACATCACCTCTCTGATAGCAAAATGTATCTCGATCACTTTCTAGTCACTGAGATGTACATAATACCTGACATCCACAACTTAAAGGAGGAAAGGTTCCTCTTTGCTCACAGTTTGTAGACAGTTCAGTCCAGAGAAAAGATTAGACAAAACTCAACACTCATTTATGATAAAGACCTTAACTGAATTTAATAAAAGCCATTTATTACAAGCCAATGTCATATTAAGTGAGGAGAGAATAAAAGCCTGCACTCAAAGATAAAAAATGTGGGCCAGGGAGACAGCACAGTGGCATAAATGCCTACCTGGCAAGTTCAAGGTCTTGAGTTTGATTTCCGGTGCTAAAAAAATAATTAAAATAAAGTGAGGAGGTGGGTCATGCCCACACACTGTACTCTGTAGAATGATTGTGAGGACAATATGCAATATGTCAACTTTCAAAAAAAAGAAGGGGGAAAAGAAAACAAAAGAAAGTAATGTTGATTTAAAAGTGTTAATGTTTAATTGTTTGATCAATCTTATATACCTATATGTATGAAACTAAACTGATCTGATGATGAAAATATGTAATACAACCATTGTTAAATTTAAACAATAAAAATATTAAATTAAAAAAATATTCAATTATATTGATTTTATGTATTAAATGCATGTAAATATCCATTGGTGCACAACTATGTGTATTTTTTCAAAGTCAGCCAAAGATAGCTATGCCTGTATTTTTCTTTTTCCTGTACTTTGCATTTTAAATAAGTAAATAAGCAAAAAAAAAAAAAATTTGTGGAAAAAAAATAAATAAAGTGAAATAAAATTAGGAACACGACAAAGATATCCACTATCAAGAGAAGAATGTCTGTTCAATAGAGTACTAGAAACATTACCCAGAGTAATGAGGCAAGTGAAAGTAAAAAGATGTGTATAGGAAAAAGTAAAATTATTCTCCGCAGATACCATGGTCCTTTTTTTAGATTATCCAAGAAATTCCACCAAAAGTCTTCTAGAATTAGTAACTGAATTTAGCAATATATCAGAATGCAAAATTAGAGCATAAAAATCAGTAATATTTCTTACACCATAATGAATTCAATGAGAAAGAAATTAAGACAATAATATTATTCACAGTAATGCAAAAAGAATTAAATACCTAGGAATTAACTTAATGCAAAAAGTGAGACTTTTACTTGAAAGCTACAGTACTCTAGAAAAGAAGATCAAAGAGGTCATAAAAAAGGGAAAGATACTTCCTATTCCTAGACAAAACTAATGTTATCAAATGTCCATTCTTCTAAAAATGTTATATAGATTTAATACAGTTCTAATAATAGCACCAGGGCCAGGGAGATAACAAATGCCTGCTGGCAAGTGCAAGTCATGAGTTTGAACCCCAGTCCCGCCAAAAAAAAAAAAAAAAAAAAAAGATATCCAATAATAGTGCCAATAGCATTACTCACAGAATAGCAAAAGCAATCCTGGGCAACAAGAGCAAAGCAGGCAGCCTCAAAATACTTTCCTTCAAATCGTACTCCAAGCTATGACCATAAAGATACCATGGTTTTGGTACAAAAACGGACATGTGACCACTGCAACCAACTAGCTCATATGACAACAATGACAAACATATTCACTGCTTGATTTTTGACCTAGGAGCCAAAAATATAACATACTTTGGAGGAAAGATAGCCTCTTCAGTAAGTGGTACTGTATGCAATTGTACGCAGAAGACTGAAATGAGAACATCTTTAGTATGTCTTTCACCATGTATTAAACTGAAGTTAGAGTAGATCAAATGGCTGAATATTTTGAAACAGAAACACATCACCTACTAGAATATAAAATAGATAAAACTCTTTAAGGTCTAGGCAAGGACTTTCTGAATAGAACCCTAATTGTAAAAGAATAATATTGAGAGTCAACAAATCAGATTATGATGTCAAATCAGAAAGTAAAGAGCCAGAAGAGTGAAGACACAACATATAGAATGGGAGAATGTTTTGCCCACTATTCCTCAGACAGAGGACTAATATCAAGAATATATAAAGAATCCCTCCAAAATCAGACCTCCCAAAATAAAAGAACCAATTATAAAGCAAGGACAGTTGTGAAAAAAAAAAAATGGGTACACTCTAAAAACAATGTTAAAAAAACCAAAGTAGACAGACAAGCTTAAATAGTGTATGGCTTCCCTCATTTGAGTAATTTAATTTACAAATAAAATAAAAACTTGGTAAAAGGAAGCAAGAACATAGTTATTTAGCAAATGGAAAGGCACCAAGTAATTGAGAGGGGGTTTAAAAAGACAGAAAATGAGTGATGAACATGTATCAGCTACTTATAATGCATGAAAATTTATCCAAATGTGAACAACAATGACAAATGGTAATAATAATAATAATAATGATAATAATAATAATAATGTGATGATGGTGATGATGATGAAAATGGGGAAAGGAGATCTGGAGATGAATGACAGAAATAGGTGTGGAAAGAAGGGGAGTCCAATGAATCAAGCTATGTTAAGTTCCAACTCCATGAGGTGAATGTAGACCTCACATACCCCAAACATGTATAAATAAAGAAGTACATAAAGAATGATATTAAAAACTTTCAAGTAAATGAAAACAATTTCCAGCTATTTATTTGATTAGACAACCCACTCATTTTTCCTTTAGGTCTTTAGATATAAATTTCTTTGGTTCTTTGAAAATATTTCAAATATTTAAAATAGCCGATTTATTGGACTATTTATAAAATGTTTCAATACGTGTTTTTCCAGAAACAGTTTCTACTGATTACTTTTCTTCCAACTATGGGAAATACATATTTTTGTTTATTTGCATGTTTTATAATTTGATAGACGTTTAAAATCCGAATAGCAAAATATGCTATAAATTTGAAAATCATCTTCTTTTTCATTCCCAGGAATTGTTTGTGTTTTTGGCTTGTTCCTGGATCAAGTCACTAAGTCTGTCTGTCAGCAGGCCAGAGTTGCTCCTGAGGTCTCTGTCCTCTTAGCCTAGTGGTTTGCTGTGGGTTAGTCAGAAGCAGCTGTAAATGCCTGGCCCAGGAAGTGTTGTGGTTCTGCAGAGGAGGGCTGTGTGTCCCGGACGCTCCTTCAGCACTGGCCCAGGAGTTTCCAGCTCTGCCTCAGACTCTGCTTTCTGTGTGTGCAGAGCCTCAGTGTCAACCAGGGGAGAGGGCTTGGGGCATTTTTAGGTCTTCCTGAGTGTGTGCACTGCCTGAACATGCACACAGCCTTCTAGATCACCAGGAATGTACCAACACTTCCTTAGGCTTCTTACAGGCATTTCATTTTTCAGATTTTTCTTAGTCCACTATTCGACCTGTGAATGTAGCACCTCCGGCAGCCATAATAAGCCAGCATCCCTAGGACATTGTTTCTACACCAGGTGCGCGCCATGTGAGTTGAAATAAAGACAGCTTTGTGAGTGAAACCTTCTAGGAGCCGCCTAAGGGCTCAAATAACAGTTGCTGTCTGGAAATGGGGCTTTATGGGAGCTCTGACCCCGTTTTCTCCCCTCTAGCCACTTAGAGGGTGGTGATTTTCCTGTGCTCTCAGCAGCTGGTTTCTCTTGTTGAACTGGGGAAAAGAAAATGGGAAAGAATGAGTTAAAATGTCACAAATCATGTCTCTCTTACTGAGTTATGCTTATTTATTTTTTGGTGCAAGGAATTGAATTCAGGACCTTGTGCTTACCAGGCACAAAGATATAGCTTGAAGCACTGAGCTATATCCCCAGCCCATTCCTTTTCAAAAATAAACTCTAGATTGTTACAATAAAATTTGCTAATTTTCAGGCTTCTAAAAAAGTTGATCCTATCACTTAGTGGCTGGAGAAGATTTTCAAAAGAGGTTCTCACTCTTTATTTCCACTGATGACTGTCCAGTATTTCAAAGCAATTTATCGTGTTCTTCACATAAACTATTATTTTCTAAACTTGAAAAATTAAAACCTCAAGTAGTTTGTATTTGTTCTGTTTTCCAGAAATGAGTTTTCTGAGATAACTGTTGGTTTAATGAAACTACCCGTGAAACATAAATCTCAGAAAAAGATAAACTGCAGCCATCCGCGATTTTCATAATTATTTAGTCTTTTTGCTTGTTTGCCTCAGCATGGACCTGACTACCCTGAAAGCTCCTTGCTAAATTCTGCCTGTGTGTGTCGGTTCCCCAGCTTGTCCCTGGGGCTGGGCAAACCGGAAGAATGGTGCTGAGCTAAAGTTGGTCGCCAGCAGCGCCACAGTGTGCCCGTCAGTATCGCGTGAGTCAGCTTCAGAGACCGTAGTACATATCACAGAGTAGGAGGGTCACACAGCAGCCACTTATTTCTCACAGCTCTGGATTCTAGAAGCCTGCCATCTAGGGCTAGGGGCAAGCTTTTCCCTGAGACCTCTCTCCTCGGTGGAGACGTGGCCATTTTCTCTGTGTCCTCACAAAGCCTTTCTTCTGTGTCTCCTCACCTTCCCTTCTGGATTAACCGCCCCCCATGAGCTCATGGAACCTTAGTCACTGCTTTAAAGGGCCTATTTCCAAATACAGTCACATAGGTGGTCAAGGCTTTCACACAGTCTGTGAGGGACGTGATTCAGTTCATCACACAGGTCTAACACGCACTAAGTTCTACATGAACAGTTTCAGGACTTACATGAATTATCTCTCCTGCCCCTTCACCTTGGCATTTCTTCACCATCCATACCTCTTTCTAAGCATCTCTCAAACTATACACCAGAGCCTCTGGCACATCGAGAAGGCAGCAGTGCAAGAGTTGCTGGTCTAGGAATCTTGATATCAGAGTGCAAATGCTCCTTCTGGTACTAAGCAGCTGTCTGGCCCTGGGCAAGCCAGTTAGCTCTGTTTTCTCCAACATTCACATTCTTTGATGCATTGGTCCAATTCCCTTTCACCGCCTTTTTCCTCCAGATCATGGCTTCATCACCAACTCCTACTATTAAAACATCCTTGCTTCATCTACTATGTCACAAGTTTAAGCATCAGCTAACAAAAGATTCCACGATAAATGTACTGATAAATAGTTCTGAGTAGCATCCACCTTTGGCCAGGTTTTTTTTTTTTTCTAAAAATACTGTCCCTGCTATTGTTGCTCAGCATTTGTGTTGATGCATAGTTTAGTCTAGGAAGGAAGCTATCACTCAATGAAAGTAGGCTGATGAGGGGAGGAGACCATGAGCAGAGAAAAGGCTAAGAGTCCCTTCATGCTTGTAGTATCTAGTCAACCAACAGAGCTTGTGTGAGGGCTTCTCTGACATTAGGATTTTGATTTGGCATAGATTATAAAGTTGTAGAAAAAGAAAGGCAACCTGGGTTGTTGTCAATCCAGCCAGTAAATCCAGTCTTAGGTTTATTTTTTCTTCCTATGTGATTATAGACAATCTACATCACTACTGAATCTCCATTGTTTTTTAGGATGGATTATCTATTTGGCCAGTTCTGTCACTTTGGCTTTTGTCTTCTAGAATTCTGTTTCCCTGAGAGTGGGTGTTGAATCCTGCCCAAAGAAAAATCTACAGTTTTATGCTAGACTTTTAGCACAAGTCTTCTTGCTAGGAAGATGGAAGGAAAAAGTATATATATATATATATGGTGAAAGTTTGGTGGGGAAAATTAGCTCTAGATAAATCAGAAAACTTGGAAATGAGCCATTAAAGAATCCAGTATTTGGAGGCCAGGGAGATGGCTCTGTGGTGCAAGTGCCTACCTGGCAAGTACAAGTTTGAACCCTGGTCCCGCAAAAATAAAAAAAAATAAAAAAAGAAAAGAAAAATTAAAAAGAGAGAGAATCGAGTATTTACATTCTTTAAAATAAAAATCTTAGGGCCAGCCAAGTAGCTCAGTGGACTAAAGTGCCTGTTTAGGCAGAATGCAGTGGCTGAGATTTGATCCCTGGTGTGCTGTGCCAGCCCTGCCCCCGGGGCATGCTGAGACTGGGCGTGGTGGCATGCATTTGTAATCCTAGTGCTTGAAGGCTCAACATAGGCAGATCACTATGAATCCAATCTGTGTAGTGAGACACTGTAGATCTTTTACTCTGTAGACCCTATACTAAATACATAAATAAAATAAAATAAAATAAAATAAAAATTTTATATATGTTTTATTGAGACAAAGGTTTCACTATGTGGTTCAGAGTGGCCTTGAACCCACTATGTAGCCCAGTGTCTTAGTTACCCTTCTCTCATTGCTGGGACAAATACCGGACGCTCAAAATGAAGGAAGGAAAGGTTTATTAGCTCACAGTTTGTGGAGGTTTCAGTCCATATTTGGCTGGCCCAAGGCTGGGTGGAACAGAGCAGAGAGCATCCAGTTCATGGCGGCAGAACAGGAACAATGGCAACAGAGGCAATCAACCAACCAGGGCAGCACACAGCAACAGCTCTAGTCTCTCTATCTCTCTTTATATTACATTCAGGCTCTCTGCCTCAGCCTATCCACCTTAGGCTACACCCATAATCCCAGAAGTACTTAGAACACATAGTCCCAGTGGATCATGGATCAAGTCTCAATCTATAGAAGACCCTGCCCAATGACTGCATGAGGCTTTGGGGAGACAACTAGACATAAACCATAATACCCAGGATGGCCACACCAACCCTCCTGCCTTGGTTTTCCTAGTGCTGGGATTGTGGGTGTGCACTGTCATGCCCAGCAAGCACTCACATTGTTGTACTACCCTAAAAGAACACACCTTTGTCTACACCTTTGTAAATAAAGGAGGGTCTGCCATGAGTTATTAACCCCAGGAGTTTAGCTGGGCATTCACAGTGAATAAAGACTTGGAACACAACTGTCATTTGTCTAGCGTAAGAGATGCTGTAGCAGCGTGCTTATGCAATCTGATGCAGAACCCGTATTTTGTTAGCTTCTCTATTTCTAGCACTTAGGAACACAGAATAAACACTCAGTGGAAATAATAGTCCTCATTCTCCAAATGGAGTTTTCTACATGTCACATACTTAAAAAGAGGGCCAGAATCAAATTTTACTTTATTTTTTAATTTTTCCTTTATTTACTTATTTGGTACAGGGTCTCAATACACAGCTCAGACTTATAGTGATCCTCCTGTCTCAGCCTCCCCCAGCGTTGGGATTACAGGCATGTGCCACCACGTCTGGTTTCAGTGGTTAGCTCTGCACAGGGCCAGCACAGCCTGCAGAACAAGGGGACCGAATCCAGGTCCTTGTGCTTGCCAGGCAGGCACTTAGACTGCCAAGCTAATCTCCTCAGCCTTAGAACCAAATTTTAATACTAATTTTGTTACTACATTGATTAAAAGCTACCTTTCATTATGATCAATACATTTAGTAAAAATCATCTATCACTTTGGAGTTAGGATTTAAGCATTTGGCTCCCCAGGACTTGGAGGTGCAACTGTGATCAGGGTAACTTGGCCTTGGTGTCAGGTCTTTTGACAGCTTGTATGTGCAGAGAGGTATAAATCACAGTAGTTACACTTGGGCTTTAGGCCAGAGCTGGATTTAAGTTCTGGCTCTGACACTCACAGTTGTCACTTTAGAAATGGACTACCTTCTCTACATCTGGTTTCCAAGTTGTGATATGAAGATGATACTAGTACCTTCCTCAGAGAGACACTGTGAAGAGTTCTTTTTAAAATACATTAGACAGTGATTGGTGAAAAAGTTAAAAGCACAAATTAGCTTAAAGAGGTGATAGTCATGACTTCAAAGAACTTTGTATTTCTTTATTGCTCTGAGATTCAAACAGTGTAACCCTGATTGCATTTTACTGTATTTAAGCCTCTACATTAACCTACCAGGAAACAATGCTTCTAAACTATAGCATGAGTACTTGCTTAGCCTAAGCAGTCATTAATTCAATATCCAGTTTTTGCATTTATAAAAGTTACATAAACCACTATTGTATCATACTATTAATAGTACTTACAAAGTTTGACAAACACATGCAAAAGGAAATATTCAGTCAGAGCATAGTGGTTTTCTGGGAGCCTCTGGGGAGGAGAATCCTAAGTTTGAGCTCAGCCTGGGCAACTTAGCAAGGCCCTGTCTCAAAATTAGAAGCTGTTGCCAGGTGATAGGGATGTAATTCAGAGTGAAGTCACTGAGTTCAACACACAGTGCCAATAAATAAATAGCAATCACAGAAGCTAAAAGTATAATTTAAAGACTGAGAATTTAAAAAATGATGGCAGTCATCTCAAGTATTTGTGTTTACAAATAATGTTTAACTTTTTAAATTTTAAGGAGTCAAAAAACAATAAAAATGAAATAGAATTTCAAAACCAGTATAGAAGAAATTGACAATGGTTATGATAGTACCCATTGTTGTCTTCAAAATAGCTGCTCAGCAGCAGGTCGGGGATTGAACCCCCTGATCCTGCATCTGCCTAAGCAGGTGCTTTAATCTGCTGGGCTATCTGCCTGGCCCTGATTATTGTAACTTTATAATCTATTTTGAAATGAAGTAGTGTGATTCTTATAGCTCTATTCTTTTTAGTCAATTACCTTACCTACTTGAAGTCTTTTATGAGTTCATATAAGTTTTGGGCTTGTTTTTGCCTGTATCTGTGAAAAAAAATCATTGAAATTTTGATGGAAGTTGTTGCAATGAATCTGTTGGTCATGGGACATTTTAACAATACTAATTATTTTAATCTAAAAAAAAAAAAAATAGCTGCTCAGATTACCAGATCGAGGCATGCAGAAGTGATCAAGCAGTACAAGCACTAGCTGTGCCTTTTAGTGAACTGATGGAAGTTATTAGTGTGATTACCTTAGCTACCTTGTGTAGACAGATGTACTTTTCCTTCTTTTCTCCTTTCCACCTCCAAGTTGTTCTTCCTTCCGAGCAGTTGGCAACATGTGCTGCACCTTTTGGATCTTATTTACTCTTTCAGTTTCTTATACTATGGAGGCAACACAATGTTTGCACGTGGGGTTCTGATTTTTGAAAGTATATTTCTTCAAACTCTGGCAGAGAATGGAACATAAACAGAGAGAGAGAGAGAGAGAGAGAGAGAGAGAGAGAGAGAGAGAGAGAGAGAGAGCATGCTTCATTCAAGACCATTAACTCACGTTTTGTTTTGTTTTGTTTGCAATACTGGGGACTGAACTCAGGACCTTGCACTTGCCAGGCAATCCCTTATTATACTGAGCTATCTCCCTGGCGTTCATTAACTCACTTTCTATTGAGAATTTTGGGATGTGGTTTGGTATCTATGTTGAGTAGCTAAAGATGGAAGTCATAGTAATGTGGTGTCCTAGTTGCTCTGAGATATTTACAGAGGACTTTTGAGTGGCCAGATACCTTCCCAGAGCTTTACAGACACATGTGCTTCTTGTGTTTACTTCCTGATGGTTGTTTGCAGATGTAAGGGCCCTGCTCACTATCCAAAACTCTAGATCTCTCTCTCCTCATACCACTTAGGCCCTCACAAGCCTATTTCACCATTTTTCCTAAGGTGGGTGAGGGGTAGGGCATAACAGGACAAAGTTAGAGATCTGCACAAGTGAAGTGACTTTTTTTATTTTCTTCTTTGCGTCAGCATAAAGATATCCTGAGTATCTATTTCAAGTATGTGATTGTTCCTTTTCAGGAAGTTTTTACTCTGAAACCTAAGCAATAAATTTGGGTCCCCAACATATCAACCAAATACCCAGTAATGGAATCCTTAGTAACAGAATGAGTTACAGGGGCGACTCACTACAGCCGACTTCGTTCCAGTAATGAGAGTTAATAGCCTACTGCTAACGCAACAGCGCAAGTGAGTCTCATAAACATAATGGCAGTGAAGGAAGCCAGGCTCAAAGGTTGTACACCATGATTTCCATCGGTTAAAATCCAAGACGAACAAAGAGAATCAGGATGGGATCCCCTTTGGTGGAGGAGATGTATGTGAGATGCTGGTGGTTTTTGGCTTTTTTGTTTTGAGTGCTGGTTATACAACTCTACTCTTTGTAAAATCTCACCAAATTGTACACTAAGGGTACATACTTTTGGGTATATTTCATTTCTTTTTTGGGGGGATATATTTCATTTCATTAAAAGCCTTCTAGGTGAACCTAGAAGGCAAGTGATTCTCAGTTCCCTAGCTAAGGTCGCTTCTGATTGTAATCTGACAGACTTTGCTTGTGTTATGGCTCTTTCTTCCTGCACCTTATAATTTATGTTGGAAGAAAACCCTTTAAGACTTCTTGGAAATTTCCATGGTGGTGTCCCTGGTAAACACAACCCAGTGTTTGTGGGTTTTGAGCCCGAATGATTTATAGATTTCTGCATCATAGATTTTGCCCCCTGAGACAAGGGCTGTCATGCACATTTCAAGGTGTGCTCGTGGTTGCCATCTGAGCCACCAGCCAAACTATTTCTTTTGTTTACAAAGCCCTCTCATGTTCTTTTATGGCAAGACCACAGTGGTGTTATCTGCTGCCAAGGGCTTTGTCTACTTTACTGGTGATGTGAGGTTTGTCACGCAGCTGCCTGATGTTAGAGGGCAGCTGAAGGAGCTCGGATGCAAGGGTGGCAGAGCACGAGGCACAGAACTTTCTAAACTCTGGCATCTAGAATTCATAATTGTTCTTTATTTTAATATTGCTTGGTCGATAGGATGTATCTCAGCGATTACTAACAAGCAAGGAAGAAAAACGAATTCTATAATCAATTCATCTTGATGTTTGCTCAGTGGAAGAACAAAGCTGGTTTTATTTTTTGGTCTTTATTTTCTCTTTTTATTAGTTTATGTTTTCAGGGCACAGTGATTACGTTCATTGTGGGGAGCTGATACATGTACGTGACACAACTGACTTTGAATATTATTTTACAGTAGCAATGATGTGAGAATCTGGGAGTATCTTAAGCTCACCAGAAGGAATGAAAATGTTTGAGTTTTTTAAAATGTGAAAATGTAGTTAAGTATGTATTTTTTCATTAAAAGTTATGCTTAAAGGAAAATTGAATCCATCTATTTTTATTTATTAATATTGAAAGTTACCAGGACATAATTTGAGTTGTTATTCTACTTCCAAAAAAACCCTAATGAGGCTTTAAACAGTGCCCTTTCAAACTTCCTTCAAATGAAAGCCTATATTTTGCTAATCAGGAATAGCTTAATCTTATATCCTTAACTCTGGTATGAATTCTTTGCATAACAGGCTTCATATTCCAAAACATTAGCAGTTAGAAGTGCCTTTATGTTTTTTTTTTCTCTCTCTCTCTCTGAGTTAGCAGCCAAATAAAATAATATTTTCTTCTACATTAAAAAACCCCACTATTTTTATTTTTTTCTTTAACTTGAATTTGTATAAGGGAAACAGAAGCATATAGCTGTGCAGGCATGGGTTATAAAAAAGATTTCAACATTAGAATTTCTGCTGTACCCTAGGGATCCGACAGTTCTTTTGTCTCTCTCGTAGCTTCAATTTCTATATTTGCAAATGGGGTCAGTAACTGTGGCTCTGGCTAAACCATGGGTTTGTTGTGTTGCTTGAGTTAATGTAGTTATGAATGTTATCTTTTAAAACCTGGGCTCAAAAGTTATCACTGTTTCTTTAAAACATTAAAAACAATAACAAAGCACAATAGAATACATAAGAACCTTTTTATTATAATTTTATTTTATTTTGAAGAGTAGAAACAAAAGCAATAACAAATCAGAAACCAAGACAAAAATAGGGGAACATACAGCAATATATATGTTACAGATTTTCAAAACAAGAATAGCTGACTCACAATAGTTGATATCTATTTTTATTATTAAATCTGTTGCTCAGATTAACGGATATAGTTATGGAAGACTGGATGTAGATTAAATACTACTGCTTGCTTTCAAGAAATCTTAAATTTTTCTTTGTGTCTTTTTTCTTTTATTACCTTTTTAAAAATTTATTTTAAAGAGAGTATAATAATAATTGAGATGACATTAGAAACAGTACACATTTAAAAAGACCAAGATGACAGGTATTCAAGCATGGTTTTTATATTACACATTACTGTCCTTGATGTAGTTTCTTAGTTCCCAGACATCAGCATACAGAGTCAGTCAAGGTAAAAATTCTACACATTAACAGCTATTTTCAAAACACTGATGGAAATTCTTAAATGGCAAGCCCTTCCATTTTAAAAGAGTTGACATTTCAAGGAATGGAGTGTCTGGTTAGCGAGCTTCACCTACAAAGCAACTCTGTCTGCTTACAGGCTGGCTTGAGTCTGATGTCACTGCCTCTATCCATCAGGGTGGACATAGTGACCTCAGGAATTCTAGGTCTCCCCACAGGGCCAATCAATGACAATTTACAGGTCTCTCTCACTCTAAGGAGTGCAAAGATCCCTTTTTCTGGATCAGGCTGCAGTTTGTGATAGCATCAACTATTAAAAGGAGTCTCATTTTTCTATGTTTCCAAATGTGACTTTTCTAAAGTCAAAAGCAGATGAAATTGTCTGATGAAGGTACAGGTCATGTGGGAGTAGGGGGAGAGAGTAGAGAGCAGAAGAAGGCCTCAAGCTGCACCTCAGCTGGCCGATAGCTCCACAGTTTCACAGGGTGACGGTGCAGGAGGAAGCCCTTCTCTAGCCAGAGCCTAGGCTTTGGAAAGGCAATGGCTCCTCTCCCTTAGCCCTGGCTAGAAGGTCTACCTTCTCATCTGAATTTCCTTCTATTTCAACAGAGACAAAGGTAGAGGAGTGCTCAGACTGTCTGCCAAGCCTATTCATTTCTGTGTGACCTCCCACAGTAGCACCTTCCTTAGATTTAGGCCTTCACAAAAACCTACAACTTGCTGAACATTGAAAGCATAGCTTATTTCATCCACCTATGTTCTCTTGAGCATAAAGCATATTTCATCCAAAATGAATGATTTTGCAATATTCTCTCCTGTCCAATTCAGATCACCAAAGCCTGACACTGTCTTAGCCAGAACCAAAGGGTCACCTATATTAAACATCATACCTTCAAGTGCTTCTGCTAAGGGGTCCGCCCTTTGCCATATTCAGTATGTAGGACCCTTTTTTCCTCTGTCACTTCCCAAAGCTCTACTCCAGTTACAGGAAGTGGCCCAGGATCTGTTGGTGACCTGAGTGAAATATAGGCTATTCAGCAACAGATGACATGACCTCTTTTAAAATGATGAACTCGTTTAGGAATTTAACTGGCAATTGAAATTGACACCAAGAGATGAACTCAGAAGAAAGGACATGCAAAAACCAATCTGGGACCATGCTGGGCCCAAGTTCATGACATCTGAAGTTTCCAAGAAGTCAACTCTGGTGGGTATTAGCCAACTGGCAAAAATGAAATGAGCAGAAAGAAGGAACATAGCACAAGGTAGAAGGAAGGATGGGAAAAGAACAACAGTGCCTCTCCTGAACATTGTTTCTTTTCTTTTCCTGGCTTTTGGTATGTCCCTTATAACAGATCACATTTCTTATGAGCTAATGTGATCAAACATCTGTTTGTTGCTCTGAAAGGAGTAAAAGCAGAGCCATGCTTCTCTTGCCCTTCCAGGGCACATTACTATTACTGTGGGTTTTCTGAGCTAACGGAGCTGGCTAACTCATTGGTACTATCACAAATACAGCATTCCAGGGTTCAGATGTCTAACCTACCAGACTGAAATAATTTCATCGCACCCTAGATCTTTCCTCCTCATGTCCACAAAACATGGAAGAGTTTCTTTTGCCCTCTGAGTTGAGAGAATTAGGCCTCATTCTCCTTAGTTCTGGTTTCCATTCGCAGTTTGAGAAAGAAAGTCTCTTCCTCAGCTGACAGCTATTGAACCTCCTGATTTCCAGAACTTTTTCTCCCTGAGTTTGTGTGAGGGGTCAGGGAGCTTCTCAAAAAGGCATTATTTTCTCACTATAAGGAGAAGGAAATTAGGTAAGCACCACAAGTAGGCTTCTCTTTAATTTTTTTTTTTCCATAGCTGTATATTGAGCGTTAGAGAAAAAGTAGAAGAGAAAGAAAAGAACGAGAAAGGGGTAAAGGAAGAGACAACAACCTTGAATGCCAAATTCTGTTCAACTTGACTGATAAAACTGGTGCCACCCAGGAAGAGCTATAAATTCTGTGTCTGGGCGGGAAGAGGCATCCACCTCTGCTGGAGGCCAGCCCTGCCATGGCCAGAACCCCTACCAGTGGCCTTGCCCACCTTCAGCATGGACTCTTATTCCACACTTGACAGTTCTGTTGTTGGTTAGTTTCTTTCCACTTAGAAATTCACTGACAGTTAATTTCTTCCATTATGCCTAAAAGGAATTCCCTATCGAGAAACCTACATTGTGCGATGAATTTAAAATAAGAAGGCTAGCCGGGCGTGGTGGCTCACGCCTGTAATCCCAGCACTCGGGAGGCTGAGGCAGGAGGATTGGTGCGAGTTCGAGACCAGCCTGGGCTACAAAAGTGAGCTCAGGACCAGCCTCAACTGCATAGCGAGACCCTGTCTCAAAAAGACAAAAAA